>CAUYSK010004761.1:0-15316 GCA_963575035.1 Avahi laniger | reverse complement strand
GCAAAGATGTGGAAACAACCCAAGTGTCCATCAATACATGAGTGGATTAATAAAATGTGGTATATGTATACCATGGAGTACTATTCAGCTTTAAGAAACAATGGTGATATAGCACCTCTAGTATACTCCTGGATAGAGCTGGAACACATTCTACTAAGTGAGGTATCCCAAGAATGGAAAGACAAGCACCACATATACTCACCATCAAATTGATATTAACGGATCAACACATAAGTGCGTATATAAGAATAACATCTGTTAGATATTGGGCAGGGGGGAGGGGGGAGGAGGGAGGAAGGGACAGGTATATGCATACACAAAGAGTGCAATACACACCACGCAATAGGATGAACATATTTGAAACCTGGACTGAGGACGGGAGGAGGGGCAAGGGCAACACACGTAACCTAAACATCTGTACCCCCATATTATGCTGAAATAAAAAATAAAAAGAATAACATCTATTGGATGTTGGGCAGAGGGGAGGAAGAGGATGGAGGAGGGGGGAGGGGACCAGTATGTGCATACACAAAGAGTGCAATGCGCATCACCCGAATGATGGACATATTTGAAACTCGTACTTGTGGGGGAAGGTGGGGGCAACGGCAACATACATAATCTAAACATCTGTACCCCCATAATATGCTGAAATAAAATAAAAGAACACCCTAAAATAAAACCTAAAGTAAGTAAGTCCCACCCACATGTTCAGGGTTTCTAATTGGCTTTTAAGTACGCCACTTGTCATCAGGAGCAACAACCAGGATTACCAGACATCTGACGCAAGTTTCTAAAATAAAAGAGACAAATAAAACAGAGTAAAGCAATTTTGAAGAAGCAGGGGAGAGAAAATTTCAAAAAATATTGTTAATATGGTGTTAGACACAATAATGCTCCCCTCCGCCAATATGTCCACATCAGTATTGATTTCCTAGGGCTGTCATAATAAAATGTCACAATCGAGGTGGCTTAAAACAACCGAAATGTACTGTCTCACTGTTTTGGAGGCCAGAAGTCTGAAATCAGGACACTGGGCAGGCCACATTCCCTCTGGAGACACCAAAGGAGAACACTGCCTCACCTCTTCCAGCTTCTGGCGGTTCCAAGTGTTCCTTGCAGCATTCATTTCTTTTTCATAATTATCTAAAATTGCTGAGTTAATTGTAGTATTGATGTTAAATGATAACTAAGTATTAAACTTATAAGAAACTTTCAAAATGTTTTGTAAAATAGTTGTGATATTTTTCATTCCAATCATCTATTGATGAATATAGTAGTTGTTCCTCATCCTTGCCAACTTTTGGTATTGTTAGTCTTTTTCATTGTAGTCATTTGAGTATGAGCTGCTATCTCATTGAGGCTTTAATTTTTATTTTCCTGGTGACTAATTAAATATATTCACATGATTATTGGATATTTATTTTTCTCTTTTTTAAAATGTCAGTTGAAATATACTGTATATTTTATGGCATTGTTTGTCTTTTTATTATGTGGTTATAGAAATTCTTGATATAAACTATAAGCAAGCCTTTTGCCAGATTTTTCTCCCACTCTATGGCTTGTCTTTGTATTTTATTGATGACATATTTCAAAGAGTCAAAGTGTTTAATTGCATAAAGACCAGTTTAGCATTTTTCTCTTTTAAGTGGCATGCTATTTGTGTCTGATTTACTCCAAGGTTTTGAAGCCTTCCCCTACATGTTCTTCTAGAGGTTTAATCATCTTAGTTTTTATATGTATGCCTATAATTTTGAGTCAGTTTCTGCTTATTTGTAAGTTCAAGGTCCGAGTATATATTTTTTTCATATAGCTATCCAATTGCCCTAGGATTATTTGTTGAAAAGATGCTCCTTTGTATAGTTGAATACTTTGACCACATTATTGAAAAGCAATTCATCATAAGTTTAAACTTTAACTTGTCTTCCATTGATCCATGTATCTATCTTCACATCAATACCAGCTCTCCTATAGTGAGTCTCAAATTTAGGTAATATGAGTCTTCATCTCTTTTTACTTCTTTATCAAGATAGATTTGGCCATATTAGGTCTTCATTTCTGTATAAAATTTAAAATCAAATTTTCCATTTCTATCCAGTCCATGAAAAACAAAACAAAACTGTGCTGGAATTTTAATTGAGAGGGTTTTTAATCTATAAATTAATATGTTTATAAGTGCCATATTCATAATGCTGTGATTTTCTATCCAGTAACATGGCATATTGTAACATTGTTTAGGTGTCCTCAATTACTTAAATTTAACCCTAAATATTTCATGTTTTTGAATATTATTATTATGTTTTATTTTTAATTTCAGTTTCCAGTGTTCTTCACCAGGCATATAGAAATACAATTAAATTATGAAATTTATTGATTCCTCCCACAGCCAGCTTTCCATTACTTTGAATGACTGATTCATAATCTGGAAAAATACCTGCAAAATATAGAAATCAAAATGATCACATAACCCTAATGAATATGTGAAAAAGAGTATGCTTTTGGAGTTTATCCAGACATAGAGAAACATTTCAGTATTTCATTAACATATATCATTAAATTAACAAATGGAAAAACAAGTGGCAAATATTAAATATTGAAGAAACATTTGATCAATGTCTTTTTTGTTTTTTTTTTTTTGAGACAGAGTCTCATTCTGTTGCCTGAGGCGAGTGCCATGGCGTCAGCTTAGCTCACAGCAACCTCAGACTCCTGGGCTCAAGCGATCCTCCTGCCTCAGCCTCCCGAGTAGCTGGGACTACAGGCATGTGCCACCACGCCCAGCTAATTTTTTTCTATATGTTTTTAGTTGTTCAATTAATTTCTTTTTATTTTTTAGTAAAGACGGGGGTCTTGCTCTTGCTCAAGCTGGTCTCGAACTCCTGAGCTCAAACAATCCTCCCGCCTCGGCCTCCCAGAGAGCTGGGATTACAAGCGTGAGCCACCGCGCCCGGCCTGATTAATGTCTTTTTAATTTCTCAGATTTCTCAATGATAAAGCCTAGCTACCTATTGTACAAACTTCTGGCCTCCGGTCCCATGGTACGAGTTCATTCGCAATCCACAGTTTATTAAAACTCAATTTCTAAGCCCAACGTTTAGTCCAGATTCCCACTGTATGTTGAGTATTCTCAGTGCTACTTACTCCACTGTAAGCTCTCTTTTAATTTTTGTCTTTGGAAATTTTCCTTTCATGTCATTGATTTTTATTTTTTTCCCAATGTTAATATTTAGTATGTGTTCAGTCTTCTATTTTCAACAAAGTCTCTTGATTATTTTGTCTTAAAATATTTATATTGTGAAGCATAACGTATTCTTCTTAATATTGAAATGTGCAAATAAAAAAGAAGAAAATGAATGTCATTTGACTCATGTAAACACTAAAGTTTGTTATATAGTAATAAAATTTTTTATATGCAAGTAGTATAATTGGAAATACTATATCTAATTTGATATAGTATTGTAAAATGATATCACATGGTAACCCAAGTATTAAAAAACAATCCAGGATAAATTTCTATTCTACAAATACAACTGATGAATTACACTACCTTTTTCAGAAAAAAATCCATCATTACAACTTCTCTCACAACATACTACTCAAAATATTAAAAGTAAAATAAATAAAGCTATTTGTAACACAAATAGCTTACGCATACCCTGTACACTCACACATTTGCTGGGGTGAGGATGAAGGGAAGTTCTACCTAAAAATGACATCAGAAAGAAAAGATGATAATTCCCAGACTTTGTAATAGTTTACCATTTCATAATATTACAATATCAAAAAATTGCCAAAAGAAAACACCAGAAAATAAAAGTAAGATGTCATGATATTATAAAATTTACATGTATCAGTGGCTAAGGGTTAATATCATTAATATAAAAGTATATGCAGATAAAGAAAATAAGGACAGGAATATTTTCTTTTATATTTCAACAGAAATATAAAAGGAAATCAACCAGAATGTGTAGATATGTAAAATTTTCAGTACATTAGTAATAAAAATAATAAAATTGAAACAAATATAAACATTGATAATTTTTGCTTATTCACCTTACCAATCTTTCAATATTACTATTAGTCTTGTGAAACAGCATTGTTGCACTAAACAGACAATTTTATGGAAGGTATATTATAAATACCCACTATATTTTAATTGTATTATTTAATAATTTGTAGAATTAATATTTAATAGAAAATTTGGAGCTAAAAAATAATAAGAAATATTTCCTTTGAAATGTCATTTACAATAATACAATATTGTTCCAATTTAGAAACCTTATTGTGTCACATTCATAAATTTTTATATATTCTGAAAATTATATCTTAAAAATATAATATGGAAAAGTTCTTATGATATAATACATGGAAAAAAATCTAAAAATTTGCTGTGTATATTTATTAAGATGAAGATTGAAAGAAATTGCTTTAAATTTTTAACAATGCAATCTCTAGGACATGGTATTATGAGTAATTTCATGACCATTTCTTTCTCCTGCAGGGAAAAATGTATTAAGCTTAAATGAAATGGTATTAAAAATAAATACAAAAGTCAAACTCTTACTGTGATTATAACTAATTTAGATACATATGTTAGTATATTTTAGAATGAAATTAAAATTATTTCTATGAATGAAATGTTTGTGTTTAACTTTATTGCATTTGCTTTTAGCATTGCAACCATGTAAAATGCTGTCACCCTGAGAACTGTACTCTGATTGGACATGCACAGTGTGGCACTGGAGCATGCTGTGATGTAAAAACTTGTAAGGTAAGCTTTCAAAATATTACATTATTTTCTTTCATGAAATTTTTGTGTTCCTGTGCATTATTATGTTAGTTTTTTTAACCTTTTTTTAGACATCCGTCAAATATTCTACTTCATATTTTTGATACTTTTTATTTTATTGTCCAGTGTCTATTGATAATAGCATTGAATTTTTCTTTCATGTCTTTAAATATTCCTTAGGGCATGTTTTTAAAAAATATATGGCATTCCATATGGGGTAGATATTAAAAATATTTTCTACTATTTATTTTATTTCTTCACAAATAATTACTTTGTGGTGATGATAAATGAAAGAAATTCAATTCATACAAATTTTATTTCAGTATCCAGAAGATGCCCTTTGCTCTTTCAACTTTTTTCTTATCTCTGCTTTTCATTGTATGATTTCCATTGCCACTGAAGATCTCTCCAATCATGGCATGCAATACTAATTTCAGATTATTTGGGCTCTGTGGATTCCTCTTGGTCATATCTGAAGGTAGCTCTCCATGATCAAACAACTTAGGACAAAAATTGTAAAAAATAAATGCCCAACAAACACTTGACATGTAATGTTCAAATGAACAGAAAACAATAATAAAATCTCTCATTTTGAAAAAAGCAGAAAAGGAATCAATAGAACAATGGACAATGTATACCATATCAAATACTAAAATGTGGCTTTGGTAATGTGTTTTTTTCTATTCTGTGGGCTAAATGGACCTGAAATTAATACCAATAATCATTTATTGTCAAGGTGGATAAGTGTAGAGGCCAGCCTGTGGTTTCTACTTCTCAGTAATAGACCTTGTTGCTTTTGTTCACTTCACCTGAGCCCTTTCTTGGCCTTTGTCTCCAAATCACTGTTCTTTAGCACTGAGGCTGTTCTCAACAGCCCACAGCCCTCTACCTACATCCCAAAGAGTAGTTTTCTAAAATGGAGATAATTGCTACATTTGGCAGAATGAAAATTCACATTGCAAATGGCTAGGAAGGATTTCAGGGATAACGATTAATGTACAACATTAGTTCGCACAAATTTTTTTAAATTTTTTTATTTCAGCATATTATGGGGACAGATGTTTAGGTTACATATATTGCCTTTGTCCTACCCAAGTCAGAGCTTCAGGTATGTCTATCCCTCAGACGGTGTGCACTGCACTCATTAGGTGTGTATATATCCATCTTCTCCTATATCCTCCCACCTGACTGACCACCGATGAATGTTACTACTATACTTGCACTTAAGTGTTGATCAGTTAATACAATTTGATGATGAGTACATAGTGTGTTTGTTTTTCCATTATTGTGATACTTCACTTAGTAGAAAGGACTCCAGCTCTGTCTAGGATAATACAAGAGGTGCTAGATCACCATTGTTTTTTGTGGCTGAGTAGAACTCCATGCAAATTTTATTACATGTTATGGCATAGAATTTGACTTCTGCTGTCATTCAAAGGTTCACAGGTATCTTACACTCTGCTTTTATTTTTGGCCATAAAGTGTAGAAACTTCCTATTTTTTTACTCTGTCTATGGGCAAATAAGCCAGTTTTCACAAAGCTTGTCTTAAATTTAGAGATTTAGTCTAATATTTTTTTTTATAAATTTTCTGCTTAAATAGACCCAACTCTAAGTGTAAAGATACAAAAGACAATAGTTGAACCAGCTGCTTTGTTAACATATAACAGTGATTAACATGTTTCCAACCATTACTCATTATTATATGTAATTTCTAAAAAATTTGATTGATACTGGATAACATCAGTTATGTATTGGTCAGTTTACTGATGATGAATGGCCAAAGAAAAACAACACCTAAGAAGCATAGGTAGAAAATGAGTCTAGCTTCCTGCTCTAGGGAATCTTTGTTTGGAACATTCACAAGATTCTTATTTTATGCATAGCTTGGATATCCTTAGTTTCTTGCTGAGAACTCTCAAAACAGCTTTCCACTATATAGATATAAATCAAGCATTGCAGCTTCATGTTTTTCTAGTCCGTAGTGTACAGTGCTTCAGAAGAGTAAGGAGACTGCCCTTTCCCAACAACCATCTCAATAGTTAGCAGTGAAAAAAACATGACTCACCTTGTCAAGTTAAATCTCCCGCCACTGTACCTATCACTGTGTCTAAGGAGAAGTGTTCTGATTATCTTCCTATGTCAGAAGCAGATTCAAGTTATTTATAACCTCTTCATGATGGAGGTGAAACAGTTCCTGAAAGGAAAATTACATAAAATGCAAAATGAAAAAGATGTCCATTAAGCATTTTGTTTTCATTAAGCATAAATATTCTCTATTTATTTTGAAGAAAATAGTCAGGATAACCACAGCATTTTAACTATGAGAACTTTCACTACAATACATTTTAAAAATTGGGGTGAAATTCACAAATCATTAAATTGACCATTTTAAAGGGAACAATACAATGGCCTTTAGTATATACTCAATGTTGCACAATCACCACATCTACTTCCAAAACACACTGCGCACTCCACAAGGAAACCCCCTACCCTTTAAGCAGCTGCTCTCCCTCTCCCTCCCCTCAGGCACCAGCAACCACACATCTCTGTTCTGTCTCAATGGGTTTACCTATTCTGCATAATTCATATGAGTAAAGTCATACAACATTTGACCTTTTGTGTTTGGCTTTCTTCACTTAGCATAGTGTTTTTGAGGTTCCTCCACTTTGTAGCATGTGTCAATGCTCCATTCCTTTTCGTGGCTGAAAATATTCTACTGTATGTATATTTACAATGTATTTATCCATTCATCCATGGGTGGATGGAAATTTGGGTTCTTTTTAGTGTACTTCCCTAGAGGTTTTAGTAAATCTAAAATTTAGTTTTAAATAGTTTTAGAAAGTAATAATGATGAAAATGGAAGACATAAATACTATGTTCCTACATAATTTTTTAACTTTTTGGTTAACCACTTTATATATATGTTTTTCCTTTGTCTCTCAGATAAGCCAAAGAGGAAGCACATGCAGACAAAGCATAGATCTGTGCGATTTTACAGAATATTGCAATGGAACATCTGAGTATTGTGGACCTGATGTAAAATATGCTGATTATGAACTATGCAATAATAAGACTGCCTATTGCTTGGAAGGAATATGCCGAGATAGGGATAGACAGTGCATAGAATTATTTGGAAAATGTAATAGTTATATGTTTTCTCCAGTGTTCATTTTGAAACTGTAGTTCATCTATAGTCAGTAATTCATCCTATAGCTATAGTAAAAAGTGTTGTTTTATAAATCTAACTTTGAAAATGAAATTGCAAATTAAGGTAACTTTGAACCATATCAAGAGGTAAAATGGACTTATTATAATAACTACAGGAAAAAAGAGTAAGACACTTAGGAGATGCAGTCTGCAACTGTCCACGTATGACTCTCTTTCTCAGCCTATTTCTATGGGGGTTAACTTACCTGAGGTAGTCCTTAGACATAGAGCCATTCCTAACATTTGTGTCGGTCTAGGCAGGAGTAGAAACAAAAGCCCACAACTTTTAAACTTTTTACTTTATGTACCTAAATATTTAAAAGTTGTAAGTCAATCCAAAACCAAAAATGGCAGACTAGAAGCAGCCTGCCATGATGTCTCTTCCAAGGAAAGAAGTGAAAGGTGTAGGTGGCTGCCTACATATGGATTGCTTTTGCCTGAAGCAGCATTGTGAAACCGCAGAGAAACAATGCAGGACACTCAGAGTGGAAAAACAAAGGTGATGGAGTGATACATATGACAAGATCAGAGAACGTGAGGGGAACAATAGGAGAATAGAGTACTAGGATGCCATGGTCACTTTGCTGGATGCAGTGTGAAATGAACTACAAGACGGCTACCACCACCCCCACAGACCTCTGCTTGGTCAGACTGGGGACCTACCTGGAGCCTGTGCAGAGCCATTGTACCAGACAACAGGCACGGTGGGAACTGGGCAGCAGCTAAAGCCATCCAGAGCTCTCAGGTACATGCACCAGGTCTGCACTGGGCTGGAGAGAGTGTGGACTTGTGACTTCCTTGAGCCGTACTCGGTGACTTGACGTCAAGCACTTCTCCTCCAGAGTACAATAGGGGCTGAGCACTGGAAATGACTGGGACACAGCAGGCTCTGAACTGAGAGGCATCCGGGGACTGCTTCGGTAGGTCCTGGGTGGGGAGTGGAGAACTCGCACTCCCCGGGCCCCCTGCACTGACATCTGTCCACCTGATTTGGCATCCCCTGCAAAACAGACTGCCACTTGCTCCACTCCCACTCTGCCCTCCTGGTTCCGACTGCCTCCTGCCTGCTTGGACCTGACCCTGTCCTCCAGGTTGGCTCAGCCCAGCCATCTGCATAGTCCTGCCTGTTGGCTCTCTGGTCCTGCTCTGGAGCTCTGCTTCTGGCTCCTCCCCAGCCCTGGCTCTGAGGCTTTCGTGCTGGAGCACAAGGCTCCATACCTCCAGAACCCCCTCAGGTCCGAGACAACATCACCAACACTCCAGTGCCACACCTGGCATCTGGACCCCAAAACCCCACCTCGGAGGCTCCACCACCAAGACAGGGACAGAAGAACTGCTCCAAATTCCAACACCCTGAGAGGTAAACCCTGCAGCCTCAAGCCACCAATGCACTGTGACCTGGTTTGAGAAAATGCACACAGCCCAAGATTCCATAACAACTGCATCCATCTTCTGCGCTTACCCCTGTGGGGAAACCCCACACCACCACCCTCAGTAAAGAGGGTCTCATCCAGCTCCCAACTCAAACATCCTACAAATATCTGATGAAACCCAATATCCGACTCAAACACCATTCAGCACAGGCTTGTGCAGAAGCCAACACAGGAGAACAAAAGAAATCAAAACAGCTGCATTACAAGCACACACCCGTCCTCTGCTGTGTCAACGTTCCGCAATTATGGGGAAAGAATGCCATCTAGTGACAACACTTACTCCAGCCAAGCAGGAGAGTTTCCAGCAAGGAACAGGAGCTCCGCAAATATATTAGCCCTGAGTTGAGAAAGGAGGTGTCAGATGAGAAGAAAACAGCAATAGAACCCAGACAACAAGAAAAATCAAAACAGATCAACACCCTCAAGTATCACAATGGAGCTATAGCAGTTAACTTCAAGGAAATTGTCAAAATGACAGAAATGAAATTCAATATATGGAGGGCAAATAAGATGAATGAAATTGAAGAGAAAGTAGAAAATCAACAAAAAGAAGCTCCCAATGTTTATAGCAGCACAATTCACAATTGCAAAGATGTGGAAACAACCCAAGTGTCCATCAATACATGAGTGGATTAATAAAATGTGGTATATGTATAACATGGAGTACTATTCAGCTATAAGAAACAATGGTGATATAGCACCTCTTGTATTTTTCTGGATAGAGCTGGAACCCATTCTACTAAGTGAAGTATCCCAAGAATGGAAAACTAAGCACCACATGTACTCACCATCAAATTGGTATTAACTGATCAACACATAAGTGAACATATGAAAATAACATCTATTGGATGTTGGGCAGGGGAGGAGGAGGGGGGAGGAGGGAGAGGGGACGGGTATATGCATACACAAAGAGTGCAATGCGCACCACCCGAAGGATGGACATATTTGAAACTCGGACTTGGGGGATGGGGGGGCAAGGGAAACATACGTAACCTAAACATCTGTACCCCCATAATATGCTGAAATTAAAAAAAGTGAGCAAAAGACATGAACAGAAACTTTTCAAAAGAAGATAGACTAAAGGCCAACCACATATGAAAAATTGCTCAATGTCTCTAATCATTAGGTAAATGCAAATCAAACCACAATGAGATATCGTCTAACTCCAATGAGAATGGTTCTTATCAAAAGATCCCAAAACAACAGATGCTGGTGGGGATGCAGAGATAATGGAACACTCCTACAATGCTGGTGGGACTGCAAACTAATACAACCTCTATGGAAAGTAGTATGGAGATATCTCAAAGAACTAAAAGTAGAGATTTGATCCAGCAATTTCACTACTTAGGTATTTACAGAAAGGGGAAAAAGCCATTT
The DNA here is from genome assembly GCA_963575035.1 of Avahi laniger. NCBI lineage: Eukaryota > Metazoa > Chordata > Mammalia > Primates > Indriidae > Avahi > Avahi laniger. The sequence continues at coordinate 4,511 of CAUYSK010004761.1, read as the reverse complement.
CATTAAAAAGACACCTGCACTCGAATGTTTATAGCAACACAATTCACAAAGATATGGAAACAACCCAAGTACCCATCAATACATGGGCGCATTGACACACACACACATAAATACCATGGAGTAGTTACTAAGTCATAAAAGAATGGTGATCTAATACTTTTGTAACACCCTGGATGGAACTGGAGACTATGCTTCTAAACAAATTATCACAAGAATGAAAACATAAACACCACCTGCACTCACTACTAAATTGGAACTAATCAATCAACATGTATGTGCATATATAGACGTAAAACCCATCAGAAATCAAGCAGGTGGTGAGGGGAGGAAGTGATGGGTAAATTTACACCTAACAGGTACAATGCACACTATCTGGGTGATAGGCACATGTATAAGTTTGACTCAAACTGTAGAAAAGCAATTTATGTCACCCAAACATTTGTAGCCCTGAAATATTCTGAAATAAAAATAAATAAATAAATAAAAGTTATAATTCAAGCTAAAAACAAAAAAAGGAATAGGACCTTGATCAAATATCAGGTGATTGGTAGAAAGAGAGTGGAACATTAAAATAGCATATGAGAGCAAATGACTGACTTCTCAATCATTTTTTCACTAAAATACAAAGTTTCCTACTTCTACTACTTAAGTGAATTGTACTAAATGAGAATTATTGTTGTTAAGATTTGCCAATATTAATTTATAGTTCTAGTTTACAATAATGTTTTTCAATATAAGTAATTAGAACTTCTTTATTTATGTTTTCAGTTGCTCAGAGTGCTGATTATGTGTGTACACAAGAGGTCAATTCACAAATAGATAATTTTGGAAACTGTCATCGAGGATATTGTCATTTTAGGTAGGTATTTTTAAAAGTATGCATTTTCCAAATGCATGTACAAGTGTGTGTGTCTGTGTGTGTGTGTGTGCGTGCATATGTGTGTGTTTCAAAGAGTCATTTAACACAAATGAAAGAGCTAGGATATCCAGATGAATATACATCTTATACTTTATACAATGCTATAGATTCTGAATCCCTTTGGTGGTATGATCAAAGTAACATTTTGAATTATCTTCATATTTTGAACTGTAATTTACCTAATATATTGTGTACTTAAGTGACAAATGGGTAATTTTTTTCTGTCTTATTTTTCCAGTAATGTCCTTTGTGGAAAGTTAGTTTGTTACTGGAAAAGTGTACAACTAATATCACCGAAAAATTATGATGTTCAATATATTTTCTACAGAGGCAAACTGTGTGTGTCTGCATCTTACCGATACAAAGTGGGAGTAAAAGATATTTCCTATACATACGATGGTAGTATATGTGGTTATGAAAAGGTAAATAAAAACTTTACTTGATACTATATGTATGTGTGTGTTTGTGTGTCTGTGTATATGTGTGTGCAAATGTATGTGAGAGACATATCAATATTTTTATGTATAAATAGTGTTACAAATTTTGGTTACTACATGATGTTAAGATTCAGAGATCAGACATTTTGTTGGTCAAAGGAACTCTTCACTGTCATTTTTTTCTGTCATTTTTTATTTTCTATTTTTCTATAGATTTCTTTAAACATATTTCTTCAATTTATTCCTTTCTTATTTAAACATTTTTTTTTATTTCAGCATAATATGGGGGTACAGATGTTTAGGTTACATGTGTTTTCCTTGCCCCCCCCCTCAGTCCAGGTTTCAACTATGTCCATCCTATTGCGTGGTGCGCATTGCACTCTTTGTGTACACATATACCCGTCCCCTCCTCCCTCCTTCCCCCTCCCCCCTGCCCAATATCTAATAGATGTAATTCTTATATATGCACTAATGTGTTGATCCATTAATATCAATTTGATAGTGAGTACATGTGGTGCTTATTTTCCATTCTTGGGATACCTCGCTTAGTAGAATGTGTTCCAGCCCTTTCCAGGAGTATATAAGAGGTGCTATATCACCATTGTTTCTTAAAGCTGAATAGTACTCCATGGTATGCATATACCACAGTTTATTAATCCACTCATGTATTGATGGACACTTGGGTTGTTTCCACATCTTTGCAATTGTGAATTGCGCTGCGATGAACATTCTAGTGCAGGTGTCTTTTTCATAGAGCGACTTTTGCTCTTTTGGATAGATGCCCAGTAACGGGATTGCTGGGTCAAATGGTAGTTCTGCTTGTATCTCATTGAGGTATCTCCATATTGCTCACTTTTTAAACCCAACATTTTCTACAGCACCTGTGGGGTACTAGGAAACAGCCTATGTCTGTTTTCCAATCTTAGTTCTGCTTATTAGCTAAAATGTGGGCTAAGTCACTGTCATTTAGTCTTTCCAAGAGTCAATTTCTTCATTTATAACATGTGTAAATAACATCTTCATGATTATAGTCATTATAGCTTTGTCCATCTGAAAATCCTGATTGGTGGCTATTGTCCGAAGTTGGTTTCCTCATCCCTCACCACCACCACCCCATTCCCCCCGAGGAAATTAGCTCTTCGACCTCTTCATCCTCCTTTATTCCCTATTTCAGGAAAACTATCATCAATCTACATCACTGTCTGTTCCAGAATTCTCTTCTCCTCCTGACCAACAACTCCTGCCACATCTGAACTATCAACAAATCCTATCAATTCTATTTCATAAATTTGTTTCAAAATCGTTTTTTGAGATGAGTCTCACTCTGTCACCTGGACTAGAATGCAGTGGTATCATTATAGGTCACAGCAACCTCAAACTCCTGGGCTCAAGAGATCTTCCTGCCTCAGGCTCCCGAGTAGCTGGGACTACACACATGTACCACCATGCCCGGCTAATTTTTTCTATTTTTAGTAGAGATGGGGTCTTCCTCTTGCTCAGGCTGGTCTTGAACTGCTGACCTCAAGTGATCCTCCTGCCTTGGCCTCCCAGCATGCTAGGATTACAGGCATGAGCCACCTAAAATTCACCTTTTTTCCACCTCCACTATCACTACTCTAGTCTAGAAAACCATCATGTCTCCCTTAGAATATTACAATGGCATTCTACCTGAACTTCAGGAGGCCTTGGGTCTTTCGTTTTTTTTTTTTTTTTCAAAAAAGATTTCTTTGAAAAGTTTAAAACTTATTAGCTCTCTCAGATTTACCATTTAACATTTTGCTAAATATCTGGGAGTTTATTGTTTTTGCTTTTTGTAGAAATAGGGTCTCACTCTGTTGCCCAGGCTGAAAAGCAATGGCCTGATCATAGCTCACTGTAATCTTGAACTCCTGGGCTCAAGGGATCCTCCTGCCTTGGCCTCCCAAAGTCTGGGATTATAGGAGTGAGCCAGTGTCTGGATCTAAATGTGCTTTATGTCTGTTTCTCTATATGTACATCTGCGAAGTTTTAACCCTGCACTTTGAAAGTAACGTGTACACATCTTTACCCCTAAATGTTTCAGCATGAATATCCTGATAAGGACATTCTCTTTTATAAACACAGCACCATCAATCACACGTAAGAAAATGAACAATACTTCCATATCATCTATAATACAATCCATATTTAAATTTCTCCAATTGTGCCAAAAATGTCTTTTACATTATAAAAACATCTTCCTTCTCCCGTATAGAATCCAATCAATGTTTACACATTGCATTTGGTTGTTAGATTTCTTTGATCTCTTTTCGTTTAGAATAGCCACTGCCTGACATTTTTTGTTTTTGTTTTTCTGACTTTGCCTTTTTGATAAGTCCAGGTTAGTTGTCATAGAATGTTTCACACTCTGATTTTGTCTGATTGTTTCTTTATGATGTTATTTAACTTATTCCTGTATCTCCTGTATTTCTTGTAGACTAGAAGTAAGATAGAGACCTAATTCAATGTTTAAAAACATTTTTATCAAGAACATCTACTAAAGTTTGCACTTCAGTATTAGTTTGCTAGGGCTGCCATAACGGAGTCCCACAGACTTAAGCAGCAGAAACTATTTTCGTGAAATTCTGGAGGGTAGAAATCTAAGATCAAGGTGTCATCTGAGTTCTTAGCCTCTGACGGCCTTTCTCCTTGGACACCTTCTCCCTGTGTGGCGTCACACGGTCTCTCCTATGAGTGAGCCTGTGCCCTAATCTCCTCTTCTTATAAGGACATCAGTCATATTGGATGACGGTGTCGCGGCCCGGATTGCAGAACGCGGGATGGACACAGAAACACACAGACACACACACAAGACGTACAAGACTGAAGTAGTCAATTCCACCAGTCGTTTTATTATATACTTTTTCTATGTCCGGCAGTTACTTCCTGGTACATGACTACCTTGGGCGCCTTGAGGAAAACACATTTTTATTCCTTTCAGACGATTGCTCAAGGGAAGCAGACGTTTGCATCTCAACTCGTTATCTTCTTCTTTATCTCATTACCGTATGCAGGACAATGAGACGCCTTGGCTTGTTTGCAAGACCCCAGGCGCTTGGTTATCTGTCATAAAGCTATCTGTCATGAGGAATAGTTCTGTTGGGTCAACAAGCCGTGTCCGGGCCTATTGACATCTG
>CAUYSK010004759.1:0-34066 GCA_963575035.1 Avahi laniger | reverse complement strand
CGGGCCCCTCGCGTCTCTCTCTCTGCTTGCTCTTCGCGCCCGTCTGCCTCAACCTGCCCATCTACCCCTGCTGCTGGCTCTGCGAGGCCGTGCGCGACTCTCGTGGGCCTGCCATGCAGTTTCTCCAGCTTCTGCTGGCCCGAGATGCTCAAGTGTGACAAGTTCCCCGAGGGGGATGTCTGCATTGCCATGACCCCACCCAATGCCACCGAAGCCTGAAAAGCTAAAATATTTTGCAGGAATGAACATCACTCAACTGTTAAAGGTGGCCCAGAAGGTGTACCGGGAACCAAGATCGTGTGGCCCAGAAGGAAAGTGAGAAAAGGATAAAACATATGGCCACCCTCCCGGCAGTGGCACTCGGGGCCCCTGTGTCTACCCCAGGGCTCAGTACAAAACCTGAGAGGGGGCCCCCCAGAAAGGGGACACTAAGACCAGACCAATGCCCAAACTACAAAGAGACAGGGCTTTGGAAAAAACGAGTGCCCACACTGAAAGACTGCCGCCCCCAGACAAGGCCCTTCTCGGAGGTTCCAGATGAAACTGGAGACCCAGGACCTAATTGGCCTCACAGGCGTGAACTCCAAATAAGACCGACCAGGCTCCCTCAACCTTGGCCCCTGGGAGCCCAGGGTCACTGTGGATGTGGGGAGCCGACCTGTAACCTTCATGGTGGACACCGGGGCTGAGCCCTCACTAGTGACCACCCAGATTGCCCCTCTCACAGGGCGAGAGACAACCATAGTTGGATCCACTGGAGACCAGGTAGCCAGGCCTCTCTGCCAGTCCCCAGTCCTGTCAGCTTGGGGGACATCAGGTAACACACGAGCTTCTCTACCTCCCAGACTGTCCAGTTCCCTTGTTGGGACGGGACCTCCTGCACAAGTTGGGGGCCAAAATCACTTTCCACCCCGAAGGTACGGCTGACCTCTCATTGTCAGCCCTGAAGCCCATGATAATGGCAGTCACAGTTCCCATAGAAATGAAACGGCAAATTTATTCTGGCCCCTGGGCTAAGCTTCACGGCAGAGATCACACAGACTTTAACTGAGCATTAGGGCTCAAGTGGAAACTCCACACCGCATACAGATCCCAAAGTTCAGGGAAAGTTGAGTGCATGAACCAGACCCTTAAAAACACCCTTTCGAAGCTATGCCAAGAGACAGGGTTACCTTGGGTAGACTTACTTAGTCTAGCATTGCTTAAAGTCAGGTGCACTCCAGGGACGACAGGATATTCACCCTTTGAAATTTTATACAGAAGGCCCTACACACTCAGCTTATCTTCCTTGTCCAAAACCCTGAGTCAGGTTCATCACAGTGTTGTAGAAAGAGTCTCTATAGCAATGGGACACCCAGTCCACACACATTAGCCTGGAGACTCAATTAGGGTTAAAGACTGGAAGAAAACACCGCTAGAGCCCACCTGGTCAGGCCCCCACACTGTAGTCTTAATCACACCCACTGCTGTTAAAGTTACAGGATAGAAGGTCACACCTGAGACAAACCGGGACACCTGGACAGTGCGACACGACCCAGAGGACCCACTGAGAATCCACCTCTGGCGTAGTGGTGGCCCAGCAACCATGCCAGAGGACACCGAAACCAAACGACCGAGTCAGCCTATTATATCACCATCGGCCTGTTTGGACTATCGACTTTACTGCTGGGCATTGGACTTTACTCAGTGGCCCCGGAGGACTGGGAACCAGGGGAAAAGACTGTTATTAGTCATCTTATATTGGGCTATGGTGGGGTTCCTTTCCTGGTTACAGTGTTTTTTCCCATTCTAATCCTTGTCTGTCTCCCACTTACAGTCATCAGTAGCCCTTTCCCTTGCCCTCCAGAATGTATCTGAGATGTCTGAAATGTGATAATTCAGATGATGATTTTTACCCTTGTTACAGAGCCAAAGAGTTTCGAACTTACCCCAGTCTTAAGGGAGATTGTTACATAGACCCACAGATCTGCACTCAGGGGAGCGGGGAGAAGATATTGGACAGCTGGCAGATTCCCCAGCAACCCTCCAAAACCAACTAGGCTCTTTGGCAACAGTTACCCTCCAGAACAGGTGGGCCCTAGACCTCATCACTGCAGAAAAGGGAGGGACCTATATATTCCTAAGAAAAAAATATTGCTACAATATAAACCAGTCCGGAATAGTGGCATCTAAAGATTAAAAAGTTAAAAAAAAAATGTCCAGAGAAAAATAGAGAACTAAAACAAACCTGGGGGCTCAATCTGGGCCAATGGACCTCATGACTACTGCCCCTGGCAGGACCTTTAATGACTATTTTTCTCCTTGTCACTATGGGCCCATGCCTACTAAGCACAATTATAAAATTTATAAAAGCAACCATAACTCGAAAGGCAACAGCCCACATAATGGCCTTACGAGGCTATCCCCCATTAAAGGATGATGCCCTATAAAAGACACATGTGGATGAATGCCTCGTGATATATATATAGGGGCATCAAAGGGGGGCAATGAAGTGGAAAATTGGAATATTCCACTAAAGTGGAAAATTCCACTACCAGGTTTCCTCCCTTGCACCCTTTCCCGGGGCCTTCTGCCCTGCAACTTTCCCCGGCAGCTGCCGCCTCATAAATCACCTGCAGCAATTACCAGGCTGTAAAGCAGCTGAGGACCCTGCCTCACTAAGTTAACCCTGCTGTAGCCGCGCCCCTCCTCCTTAAGCAGAGTGTGTAAAAGACTGCAATGCTCTCTGTCTGGTGCTCAGAATTTGGGGAGAGCAAATCCCCCTCTGAGCCTTGCTGACTGGCCTGAGATAAAACCTGTTTCTGCCAAATTTCTGTGTGCTATTCGGTCTGTTCCTGGTGATCTCTGCTGCAACATATATACATCTCAGATCTGCCTTTATCAGTTCACCCTCATGCGTTGTTATTCACCAGAAATCTAGGTTTTCATGCAAATAAAATAACAATTAGCTTTCCTCTTCTCAATTCAGAAAAACAGGGAAAAAAGTTTTCTAGACTAGCCCTTTAGGGCCCTTTCAAGGAAGCTCAGGAAATTTCACCTCAAATATAACTCCTTGGTGTAAAGAGTATTTTGAATTAAAGACCCTGAGAGATCAACAGGCCCTTGGAAGGGGCTTCCCCTCTATCTGCATAACCAGATGGACTCATGAAAGGAACAACTGACTTCCCTTCCTCTTCCAATTATCACAATGTATTATAAGAAAGAGGATCAAGAATGTAACCAGATCCGGCCCAAATCATTTTAAACATAATACCTGTCTTTCAGGTTAATTTATAAGTCAAGCTGTTTCCCCCATCCATTCATTCTCCCTAGCAACTATTTATTGCCCCTAAACAGAATTACCTATATTCCTCATCTCCCCCCAAAAGGGTATGAAAATTTCTGCACCTCATTGGGATATAGGTCATCATTCTGTGATTCTCTCCATGCACACAGTGAATAAACTTCTTTCTTTTATTAATCTTCCTTAATTGTGAGTTGATCTTTTAGCGAACTTTGGGGGGAAAGGGGAAGTTTCCCCTTACCCCCGTACTAACAAGCCGGAAACTAATAACAAAGCACCTAAGCCTTGTGAAGGAAAAATAAAAATCCCAGGACCCCCACAATTCATTACCAAAAAGGAGAACCAAGTCACACAAGCGCTGCCGTCCTCTCCCCAGTGAGGCACGGGGGTCTCTGTTAAGAAACAAAGGGGCTTAGAAAATGACTAGGCAGCATTTTTTGGTGGACTTGGTGTGGGAGGGAGAAAGGAAGCCTGGCTAGGCAGGCGGTGGTGCTGTGCAGATTAACCTGAGGGTAACAGCCCTCAAGAAATGTTTTTATTCAGATCTTTTAGGGCACCAGACTCTCTGCAGAGCCGTCCCAGATCACATAGGCAGGGCCAGCTGCTTTTAGCAGAGATTCTCTGCAGATGCAAATCTCTCCCCCTTCCCTGCAACACAGCCTTACGGCATGTTCCTGTTTGCCCACAGCCATCCCAAAATAAGACCAAGAAATATATTTGGGGTTAAAATATTTCATATTTCCTTCGGCCCTAAAAAAACCCTGCAAGATATATAGCCCCTATAAAATGAGTGCATATCAATTATAACCTTAGGACTGTGGCCTGAACCAACTTCCAATGTTGATTACAAGTTTACCTCCACAGATGCAAATCAGGAAGAGATCTGATCACTCTTCTACACATTCCGAGAAGATTCACAATACCGGCTATTTCCTCTACCCAATTTTTTGAATGTTCATCTTCTCTTTTGTAGATTTACTGGGCACCAAATAGAGCTCCACAGAAACACCATCAATTGTGTCACTGCTCACCCGCTTTGCCCTCCCTTTTTCCTGGGCACACCATTTGTCCTGTAAATGCGAAGTTCTCAGCCCCTCCTGTGGAGAGCCGGGTCCACAACAGGCACCCTGTGGGCTGTACTTTCTTGGATGAGTCCTTAAAATCTTGGCTTAATAAACCTCAATTGAGTGTGACTCTCTCGTTTTTCAGTCTCTTACTATTTAAGGTAACACCCTTACAGAGAAAGCACTATATAGATGTAAATTGCAGGAAAATGCAATTCTCCTGAGCTACTCCCTGCAATGCTTTTCTCGCTGGTCCACTTGGCTGCTTTCTCATCATTTCAACATTGGCTTCTAATGTTAGCCCACAGAGTTCTACCCAACGCTCGATCTAAGACGAGTCGCCCCTGACGTAATCATCTGGATTGTTTGGGTCACTATGATGTTTTATTTGTCCCTCAGTTCCCACTGCTGCCGGGCCTTCCCCCCAGAACATCAGCAGGACGTGGCCTGTTACATTCGCCACCGACAGATCCCAAAGGAATGCCTGGAACTCTGGAGCCTCGCGTAGACATTCGCTGGAGAACTGAACACACCTCCTGAAGAGCTGTATTTAAGAAGCTTCTTTATTTCCAGGCCTCATGACTCCCTGGCCTTGTTGACTATTCAGTAAATATTCATTGAGTACCCAACCCCCAAGAGCCATTCTAGGCACTAACAGCATACCGGTAACAAAATAGAAAACCTAAATCCGCTCTCTTGTAGAGCTTGTATTTTAGTGCAGAGAGATGGACAATAAATCAACACGGTAAGTAAACATCGGATGTTGGAAGATCTGGAAGAACAAGATTGAGTTGCTGAGAAGGAGAAGGAATGTCCATTTCAGATGTTATCAACTTGTTTTACGTCTTGCTTTTGACTTTCCAAAGAATCTTCAAAGCGAGCTCATTTGAATCTCATAGTAACCCTGTATGTGTGAGTGTGTGGATATACACACGCACACACACAGACATTCATGAAGTTTGGAAGCAGTGTAGTACGGAGCATGGGTGCTCTTGGACAGGTCTTCTCTTCGCCCTTAACCAGTTACACGGATTTGGTGGAAAGATCTTTCTGGGCCTCCGTTTCTTCAATTGTACAACGAGAGGGTTATACTAGGCTCTAAAATCCTTTCCCACCCTAGAAATATTATCATGACAATATTACACTTTACCTGAGCCCTATGATCCCGGAAAACAGAAAGTCAAGAAACCGCGGCACCCACCATCGCCACCCTTCCATGTTGGGGAAACGGCTGACTGCAAAGGCCCCCTGCCCTGCCAAGGACGGCGACGTGGCTTGCAGACAGGAGCACTTCCACACAGAGTCTCACCTATTTGCTTTTTATTTGACAGCAGCTTGAGTAAAACTGAGCTAATATGTTACTTCTCACAACCAGTCACATTCAAAGGCAGCGGTCTGCCATCCAAGAAAGGCTGAGAATATCTTAAATGTTTCCTGAAGTCTCTTGAAGAAGCGCTGCACCAGCCTGCTCAGGCCGACTTACATGGGGCAACAAATGCCCTCAACCTGAGATTCTGGGCAACTTCGTGTGTGCATCTGAGCCCTAGCCCCCGGGGGAGAAGGCATGACGCCTCTGTACATAAACTAAAATTTCTATCTGCTTAGCTGTCACTACAATACACAAAACAGCCAGAGGGTTTTTTTTTTTTAATTTTTTGAATGAATTTGAAGGGTTCCTTGATGTCAGGGTGGGAGAGGTATTGGAGAGAGGCCTGGTAGTGACCCTCCAAAGCTGCAGAACCCAGCTCCTGTCTGCCAAAGAAGAGGCACAAGAGTATGTGTCGCAATGCTATCGCCAAAGACAAGCCGCAGCGCCTTTCAATTCAAACCTCAAATCAAAAGTCACTTGAGCTGCAGGTATTGGTGCTTCACCATGGCAACAACACACTGCCTGTGTTTGTCATGTGTAGGCAGCAGATGACTCCCCCCACCGCCCCCCAGACAGGACAGGTGCGGTGGCAGCGTCCCACTGGGGGTGTGTAGGTGTTGCTGAATATCTAGAAATGAACACTGTAATTTACAGTTTATAAATTATCTCATGTGATAGTCCACTAAAGGTCCATGAAGGCAGGGATTTTTGTCTCTTTTTTTGCAATATTGTATCTCCAATGCCTAGAACAGAAACCAACACAGAGTTCGTTGGCCCTAAATACATGTTGAACAAATTCTCAAAACAATCCTTTGAGATAGTGCCCCTATTTTAAAGTTTGGAACCTGGAGATTTGGGGAATTAATGCAACTTGTGCAAAGTGATCGTAGCAGAGGGTGACAAGTCTGGAGGAACATTCATGATGTCACTTTTGGTTCTGTGGAATTTGAGGTGCCCGAGACACATCGAGTTCGAGGTGTCAGCCTCTCCTGTATCCGGAAGGGATTTTTCTCCCCTGTCGCGCGTTCCCGGGTTTCGGCACCACTTGTCGCGCCGCCCTGACCAGCAGGAAGGACGCAACACTCGGAGTTCTTCCAACAGCGTTTTAATGGGGCAAACGGCGAAGACGCCGAAGCAAAACAAACACAGGCTTATATACTGGTGAAGGCTAGGTGGCAAACTGTGATTGGACATGCCCTTAGGGTCCTCCCCAAGAAAGGCGTTTCTCTGCTGGCGCATGCGCTCAACTGATGTTTACCTCAAAGTTGTTTGGTGCTTAGCGCCATCTTCTGATGGCGTCGACTGCAGCGCTCCACAATCAGTCAGTCACTCAAGCCATCTTGTTGACAGAGCAGCCACCATCTCTACGTTACTTGGCTTGACACTGTGCACAGACAGAGCCCTGGAGGGCTCTGAGGGGAAATCGAGTCTTGTGTTGTCCTTCCTGATCTCTAAGGGTCGGAGAAGAGCAACCACAGTCCAGGGCCCAGAAAGTGGAAAATTGGAAATGTTTGGTGACTCTCCACACACAGAGTGGAACGAACAAGATGTGAGTGATTAAGACAGCTGGTGGGGCAGTGTGGGGTCAGAGCAGGGCTGTCCATCCATGTGGGGAGACGGCACGAGCACCACGAGGAGGGCAGCTCAGGGGCACCGTTGGGTGCTCCAGGTGGGGGAAGAGCTTTCAAGAAGACACAAGCTGTAGGGTTAGAGATTTGTGTTGGAGAGTAACTCACCCTTGGGGGATTTTTGAACCATTGTACAAGTGAGATTTGTTGAGCTATCCTGGGAAGAAAGTGTAGAGATTAAAAAAGCAGGAGTGGAAAGATTTGGGGAGAAGAAAAATCAACCAATAAAGTGGGCCTCTTAGGGACACCGGAGGTCATCTTCTTCCACCTTATTAGACAAAAATGAGAGTACCAAAGGCCTCTGCGGGCTGGTCACAGCATCTCTTCTAGTGTTCTTGAGGTGGCCCTTTCTACATGTTTCATTGATTGTACAATATTTCACAAATAGTTGTCTCTCAGAGCAGGTTGCTTAACAGGAAATAAATGATATTATGAGACAAAGATCAGAAACGTGGCCTGTGAAGCAGGGCCTCATAAACGAAGGTAGATGACACAAAGGGAATATTCTGGATTTAAAAACAGAAAGCATTGAAAAGCACCAAGTATTCATCTGTATTGGAGGTTATTGATTAAAACACCCCTCCCTGGCTCCACACTGCTCAGAGAGACCCTCAGGGCACAGTCGTACCACGGTGTCAAATGAGACCCCAGTGTAACCAGTTTCTTCTGGAGCCTGGTGCCTTTGGCTGTGTCTGTCACAATTGACTGGTACAACGCAGGTTAACTGCTTTGCTAATATTAATCCCATATTAAACAGAGAGCAAAAGGAAAAAAATTACTTCCCTGGATTCCCTAAAAGGATCATTTTAATAATGCTGTGTAATTTTGCAAGACCTGTTCTTAATATTTGGTGAGCAAAAGTTTAGTGCTTCAGTTACTCGGGGGAAGTAATTTATTCACAACAAAGGCAGTGCTCTTTGTTTTTTGCTTACAAAGAGGAGAATCAGGCATAGGCCAGGGAAAAAGCAGGTCCTGGGAGAAAGCTCCATTGCTCCAGGAGTAAAAAGTAGCAGGAAAATGCTAACTCAATGGAGGCACATCTAGGGATGGCCTGCATGGTCCAGGCCCTGTGTTACCCATGCCAAGTTGAAGAAGAAACGTGGTTGCTGTTAGGTCCAGAGTGGAGAGGGAGACACATGAAGCCTCAGGTGTAACAAAATGCCTTTAACTGGCCATCTGGGTGCAGATGGGTGGAGGTCAAAAAGACATCCACCCTGAGGGAGGGGAAAGCCTTGGGTTGTATAGAGACTTTCTTTTCAGGGAGTGAGTACCTGGGACAGAATAGCCACTCCAATAAAATTCTTTTTTTTTTTTTTTTTGAGACCGAGTCTCACTCTCTTGCCTGGGGCGAGTGCCGTGGCGTCAACCTAGCTCACAGCAACCTCAAACTCCTGGGCTCAAGCGATCCTCCTGCCTCAGCCTCCCAAGTAGTTGGGACTACAGGCATGTGCCACCATGCCCGGCTAATTTTTTCTATATAGTTTTAGTTGTCCAATTAATTTCTTTCTAATTTTAGTAGAGACGGGGTCTCGCTCTTACTCAGGCTGGTTTTGAACTCCTGAGCTCAAACAATCCGCCCGCTTTGGCCTCTCAGAGAGCTAGGATTACAGGCATGAGCCACCGCGCCCGGCCCCAATAAAATTTTTTTACACAATCAATTTCTGAGACCCCTGCATCTGTGTCATCCTGCAGAGATAAGGGAGGGGGTAGTTTTGCCCTTCTCAGGGGGGATAGGAATGCCAGCCTCTGCAGCTGTCTGTTAGATTTTACAACTTCCGGGGACTCTCCAGACTCCTGCAGCTATTGTTTTACAAGCCTAAGTTTTCCATTAACCGCATTCCAACCTAAGCATACTTTTCGGGTCCCACCTGGAACAAACCTAACAGTTGCTGACCTCAGAAGGCTTAAGCTAAATGCATATAGTAATTGCAGACTGGGAGAAATGCTAGGAGTGAAACTAATTGGATGATACACCAAATAACAAGAGGCGAGAGCCTTTCAGATGAGGCCAGGAGGGCTGACACGACAGCAGCAAGTCAAGGAGGGGAGGGTGGGGAGGGAAAACTCTCCAGGCCTAGAATTGCGTGAGTAAGCAAAGGCCCATCTGGAGAACACATATTAGACAGAACGCAGCCTCTGGAATGGTGACGTGGGTTTGCAGAAAGGAGAAAGCTAACCGAGTATGCTGAGGAGACACAGGGAGAGGACAGGGCAGGGACGGAGGAAGGAAGGGAACAGGTTGGGGTGACCCAAGCCCAGAGCCCACACTGCTGAGGCCAGACCTCTGAGGGTGGCGCCTTGCGTGTTTCTGGTGCTGGGGCCTCTGACCAGATGCCCAGAGGCTGGTTCTGGAGGTGCCATCACGGCTATAGGCAGGCCCAGTGCTGGGGACGGGGTGGGGGTCAGTGCCCCGGGAAGCACAGTCGGCGTAGGTCAGCACAGGAGAGCGGAGTGTTGGAGGGCAGGTCTGGGACCAAGGGACTATCAGAGGAAGGAACTGCGGCAGAATGCAGGTGAGACAGGAAGTTAGATAAGAGGCCAGAAGGAGCCTGCAGGGCTTCACTGCCTTAGCCAGGAGTTTGGATTTAATTTTAAGTATCAGAGGGAATTGTTGAGGGCCTTTAAGCGGAGTAACATCAACAGTAACAGTCATTGTCATAGCAGCAGCAGCTGCTGCTACTATTTATTGTGAGCTTGCGGTATGCCCATCCCTTTCCTGAATGTTTTTTATTTAATTCTCATAACAACTCTATGAGGCAGAAACTCTTAGACCCATTTTATAGAAGAGAGAACCTAGCCACAGAGAAATTGAGTGATTTGCTCAAGGTCACAGAGCTAGGAAGGGGCAGAAAAAAAATCTGCATATAAATATCTTATGGCCAGACTATTATCTACTAAGTAAATAAAGCACTCAGGCTGCTGCATGGAAAATAAATTGAGGAATACAGGCAGGCTAATAATTATTGCTGAAAATAAAAATGATAAGTGTAACTCGACTACCTCATAAAGGGCAGTCACATACAGAAGTAATGAGCAGGTCGTAATAAAGATTCAGCTTCCAAGAAACAGACCATCGCCTCTTACGGTCAGAGTCTTCAGTGTCTGTCAGCAATTGAACATTCCGATTCACTTGGGAAAAGGGGCAGTGGTCACGCAGGAAAATCTAGAATCGTGCCAGCAAGGACGTTCAGAGTCAGAGGATAGTGCCTGCTTTCAGGAGTTTTCCTTCATACTGAGGGGCAATTACAGCTACTTCTTATACCTAAGAACATAAACCCAAGTTTAGATGCAACCCAGAGAAACATGTCATTAAAAGAGTAGATTTTCTGATATATACTTGTCCCTCCTTTCCCCTAATGAAACAATCACCATGTATTGTGGTATGTGTATGATATAGAGACCTGCCTTAGAGCCATAGTACCTGGGAGGGGCACCCCATGAGTTCTGCCCAAATTGGGTACCTTGGGACAAAAAAACAAAGACTCAAGGTTTTGGCCTCAAAGGAAGATTGGAACTAACATCAGAACTCATCTCATTGCTCCAGAGATTCACTACAGGGCCTTGGGATCACTGGCTGTCACTGGACGGGCGGAAGGTAGGCCATGGGCATCTAACCCTGAGTGTGGTTATGTGAGTGTGAGCAGCGTGTGTATGTGTGTGTGTGTGTGTGTGTGTGCGTGTGTGTGTGTGTACTACATCTATCAAAGACTGCCCATAACTATTCAGGGCAAGCACAAGAGATGAGGCCTGGAGAAGGGACTTATAAAACTTCACAAAATAAAGAATTATTGAATTATCTTCTATTTCTGGATTGGCCTGAAGAGTAAATGAAACAAAAAGATGAAAATGATATTAGCAACCTTGCAAGAAAAATTTTTTCTCACGAGAATTTCAGTCTAATTTTGCAACAAGACCCAGTACAGCTGGAAAGTTTTGATTAAATTTGATAAACATACAAGCCGGACTTAATAGTCCTTTGCAGTTTGCTTCCTCCTAATTAAAAACATAATTCTTGAACAGTCACGGTAACATGCTTTTCTGTTAACTCAACATATACTACAGGACTAGGGAAAAAAAGACTACTCAACTATTTGCATTTTTTAAATCACATGAGGATGGTGCATTTAGAGTCTGTAAGTAGTAGCAAGATATATTTGGGAAAAATAACTGAATGCTACTTCGATTGCCGACCAGCAATATTTCTGATTATACTAAGTAGGCTATATTTTTTCAGAAATTAAGTGGCTATCTTTTCTGAATTTAATATTTGGCATAAGATGAATGGGGGAATGAAGATGCCCGTTACCAAATAAATATTTTGTCTTCTAAAAACAGATACTATAAAGAATTATTACACTCAGCTGTGTCATATCCAGTCCTACTTCAATTGCAGATCTGATATCTAGGAAGAAATAGTGACTTCTGGTTTCAGTTCAGAGATACAGAGAGCTGGAGAGAGTATTACTCCCACCCACGTAGTAAGAAAAAAGCTGGTCTTTAAAAGAATAGCTTTTTCTGAACCCATTAGAAAAATGAGGTCACAGGGTGAACGATTAACACAAAGTCTAAAGAGGGACAGGCACCAGCAGAGAGAAAAAGGATCCGGGTATTTGCGTATGTGGGACGGATACCACTGAGCACCACAGAACCTGGTAAGAATATTAAAGTGAGCATTTTCAACCAATTGCTAGAGGCCACGGGAGGGCCTATGAGAATGTGTGAAGCCTCTGGGCTGTGGATCTGGGCGGTGGGGGCATTGTTATTTCTTAAAGGCTTTTCCTCCAGGAATCCACCTGCTTGCCCACAGCGGGGACTGGGGGAGTCCGGAGAAAGTGCAGAGGTGACACTGGCTGAGGGCTGGGACACTTTAGCCACTTGAGGGCTCTGGTGGAACCTCACTGCAGGTGGGAGAGGAACAGACGCAGCTGAGACTCCTCCTCTAAGGAACAAAAATCTTCATCTGCCCAGGAAGGTCAACAAAACACAGCCCAAGGGCACAGATGGACACGCACTGAAATTGCAGGAGAGGACAGAGGAAAAGACGCAGCTCTGCCCCTGAGGAAGGGGCGGGAATATGTGCTCAGAGAGGGCTACATGTGGAGGAGGGGCCGGAGTCTGGGAAGACTGTACTTCCAAGGTCAGGTTCATGTGCCTGCCTGGGACTGAGGATTAACCAGGACAATGGAGGAAGCCCCCTCCTTCTGCCACACACCAGCAGGCTAACAAGCAGTGAGAAAAAAAAAAAATAGCAGTTAAAAAACATCTGGGAGATCTGCAAGAGACACACTCTATCTGTGGAGAAGAGACAGCCCAAAGCCAAGAAGGGAGATGAGCCTAAGGTAACACTAGAGAAATTTGAAGCTGCACTGATGGACTGATGGTAACCATGGCAACAACAAATTCAAACTCATCCTGATTCCTAAAGAGACTGACACAAAACTCCACACTAAAGACCTAGCAGAAGGAAAGTCATGCTCACTTCCAAGCATAAAATATACAAAACCAGTATTACTGTCCTATAAAACATCAGGCTTTCAACAAAAAAATTTACAAAACATACAAAAAAGCAAGAATAAACACAGTCTGAAGAGACAAAGCAATTGTAAGTACCAGACTTAGATGTGACATGGGGATTGGAACTATCAGACCAGGATTTCAAAAGTCATGATAATTAATATGCTAATGATTGTATTGAGAAAGGCGGGCAACGTGCAAAATCAGAAAGGTAATTTTAGCAGAGAGATTGAAATTATGAGAACAAAACAAATAAAAATGCTGGGAGTAAAAACCGAAATAGTAACAAAATGAAGAATGACTCCAAGGGACCTATTATTGTAATAGATTCGACACAATTGAGGAAAGACTCGATGAACTTGAAAATAGGTCACACTGAAATGCAAAAAGAAAAAAATGAACAAAAACAGAACGGGGCATCTAAGAACTGAAGTATAATATCAAATGGTCAAACATACACTATATTGGAATCTCAGAAGGGGAAGTGAGAACAGGATTGAAGAAAATGGAGCCACAAAATATATGAGGAAAAAACTGACAGAAGTGAGGGGAGAAATAGACAATTCAATAATAGTTGGAGAAGTTCACTAGCCTCGTTCAATAATGGATGTAACAGCAAAGATGTAGATTTGATCAACATCATCAAACAACTTGGCATAACCAACAACCATAACACTCCACACAACAACAAAAGAATATACATTCTCCTCAAGCACACATGAAACATTCCCTAGGAAAGACCACGCACTAGGCCATAAAACAGATCTCAGTGAATTTTAAAAGAATACAATAATACAGAGTATATTCTTCAATCATAATGCAATTAAATTAGAAACCAGCAACAGAAAGAAATTTGGGAAATCCATAAATATTTGGAAATTAAATAATGTATTTCTAAATCACCCATGGTTTAAAGAGAAAATTACAAAGGGACTTAGAAACTATGTTAAGCTGAATAAAAAGAAAAATACAACACATCACAATTTATTGGATGCAGTGAAGTCAGTGCTTAGAGATAAATTTATAGTTGTCAAAGTCTATAATAGAAATGAAGAATGATCTCAACTTAATAATCTACACTTTCATCTTAAGAATTCAGGAGAAGAGCAAACCGAACCCATATTAAGCAAAGAAAGGAAATATTAGAGGAGAAATGATTAGCAAAAGATTCAAGGAGACATTTCGTGAAGGTCAATACAAAGGAATGAGTACTGATGCATACTGCAACGTGGATGAACCTCAAAAACATTATTTTTTGTGAAAGGAGCGAGACACAAAAGACCACATCTTATATCATTGCAGGTATGTGAAAAGTCCAGAAAAGAAAAACTAACAAAGGCAGAGTGGAGATTAGCAGCTGGTTTGGATTGGGGTGAGAATGCAGAGTACCTGCAAATAGAACCAGGGAATCTTTTTGGAGTCATGGAAATTTTCTAAAACTGGATTGTGCTGATGGTGGCAAAACTGCAAATTTTATAGAATTCACTGGATGTTAATTTAAAATAAATTTTTAGTATATAAATTTTACCTCAAGAAAAAGTTATCAGAAAAGAAGAAATAGAGAACCATAATCTTATATCCATTAAAGAAATTGAACTTTTAGGTAAAAATTTTACCTGAAAGAAATCCCCAGGCCCAGATGATCTCACTGGTACAGTCTACTACACATTTAGGGAAAAAAATAATATCAATTGAACATAGTCACTTTAAAAAAGTAGAATAGAAGGGAAACATTCTCTAATTCATTTTATGAGGCTAACATTACTCTAATACCAAATTCAAAGATATTACAAAAAGGACTACTACAGATCCATGTTCCTCATGGACATAGACATAAAAAATTTCAATAAAATATTAGCAAATCAAATTCATCGGTATATGAAAAGCATCTAGAATGTGTTAGTTAGGTTTCTCCAGAGAAGCAGAACATACACACACACACACACACACACACACACACACACACACACACACAGGTTGAGCATCCCTAATCCAAAAATCTAAAATCCCAAATGCTCCAAAATCGGAAACTTTTTGAGTGCCAACATAACACTCAAAGGAAGTACTCTTTGGAACATTTTAGATTAGAAATGCTTGACTGGTAAGTATAATGAAAATATTCCAAAATCTGAAAAAATATGTATATATGAATATATGTGTATATATGAAAATATATGCATGTGTGTGTGTAAATATACTTATATGTGTGTATATATATAGAGAGAGAGAGAAAGAGAGTTATTATGAGGAACTGGCTCATGCAATCATGAAGGCTGAGAAGTCCTATAATCTGCCATCTACAAGCTGAAGACCCAAGAAAACAGGTGGTATAATTCAGTCCAAGTCAGAAGGCTGAGAACCAGGGGAGCCAATGGTTTAAATCTCAGTCTGAGGGCAGGAGAAGATGAGATAAGATGTCCCAGGAAGAGCAGTAAGGCAGAAAAGAAAGGGGTGAATTCCTTCTTTTGTTTTATTCAGGTCCTCAATGACTTGCATGATGCCAACCCACATTGGGGAGAGCATTCTATGTTACAGAGCCCACCAACCCAAATACTAATTTCATCCAGAAATGCTCTCACGGACACATTCAGAAATAATGCTGACCCCATGGCCCAATCAAGATGACACACAAAATTAACCATCACATAAACCGAGTGTAGTTTACCCCAGGAATGCAAGCCTTGTTCAATATTTAAAAGTCTATCAATGTAATTCAGTATATTAACAGACTGAGAAAAACCATAGGATCATCTTCATTGATGTATAAAAGTCATTTGACAAAATTCAACATACATTCATGGTAAAAATGTTCAGCAACCTAGAAAAAAAGAGGACTTGTAATAAAGAGTATCTAGAAAAAAACTACAGCATATATAACAATAAGACACTTAATGCTTTCCTCCTATGACTGAGAACCAGACGAGCATGTCCTCTCTGACCATTATTATTCAACATTGCATTGGAAATCTAAATCAGTGTATAAGAAAAATATAAATAAAGACATACAGTTTGGAAAGAATAAATAAAACTATTCATATATGACATGCTTGTCTATTTAGAAAATCCCAAAAAATCTACAAAAATCTTATAGAACTAATAACAGAGTTTAGCAAAATTGTGGGGAACAATATCGATATATAAAAATCATATCCCTATAGACCAGTTAGAATTTGAAATTTAAAAAAGCAATACTATTTATAATAGCACAAAAACTTAAGTACTTAGAAGTAAATCTAACAGAACATGATCATAGTCAGAATGTCAAAAACTACAAAATGCTGAAGAAAGAAATCAAAGATGTAAATAAATGGACAGATATACTTTGTTCACGGACCAAAAGCCTCAAACTTGTTAAGAGGTTAGTTCTCTCCCAAATTGATCTATAGATTCAATATAATGGCAATCAAAATCTTTGTAAGCTTTTTTGTAAAAATCAACAAGATAATTCCAAAATTTATATGGAAAGGTGAAAGATCTTGAATAAATGAAGCAATATGAAAAAGAAAAAAGTTGGTGCCCACAAGAACGAAGTTCATGACTTCCTGTAAAAGTATATTAATCAAGACAGCATGGCATTAGTGAAAAAAAATAGACACATGGATGAATGGAACAGAAGCGAGAACAAGAAGTAGACCCAAACATGTATGTATATATAGTTAACTGATTTTTGGCAAAGGTGCAATTCAATGCAGAAAAGATTTTAATAAATTGTACCAAAACAAATGTAAATGCATAAGCCAAAATGTAAAATAAAATAAACTTGTACAAAACTCAAACTGGATAATAGACTTTAGTGGGAAACATAAACTATAAAACTTCCAGAAGAAAAAAAACAGTAAACCTGCTTGACCTTGGGTTAAGAAAAAAATAAAAATAGGAGCAATGAAATTTAAAATATCAGGAATAAAAGAGATAGATTGTATTATTGTTCATCATTATAAACAATGTTCTGCCCGTAAATGTGGCAACTTAATAAAATGACTGAAAGCACACTGTACCTAAACTGGCACCAGAAAAAATACAAAACTATGTCACCTGATATCTATTAAAGGAATAAAATTTGTAACAGAAATTTTTCCCACAAAGAAAACCTAAGGCCCATATGGAATTAGTGTTGATTCTATCAATCATTTAAGAAAGAGTTAGTTATATCTGTGTCTAAATACCATTTCACTGGTATTTTTTCTAATGAATACATTTATTTATAGTCTTATGAAAATAACATGGTTTTCTGTCTTGTTCAAAATTGCATTTTACTTTTTTTTTTTTTCCTGGAGATCGAGTCTCACTGTCTCCCTGGCTAGAATGCAGTGGTGTCATCACAGCTCACTGCAACCTCAAATACGTGGGCTCAAGCGATCCTCCTGCCTCAGCCTCCGGAGTAGCTGGGACTACAGGCATACACCGCCATGCCCGGCTAATTTTTCTATTTTTAGTAGAAACGAGGTCTTGCTCTTGCTCAGGCTGATCTTGAACTCCTGAGCTCAAGCCAACCTCCCACCTCGGCCTCCCAGGATGCTAGTATTACAGGTATGAGCCACTGCACCAGGCCTGCATATTATTATTCTAAATTTGAAACAGTTGACAATTGATACACCTGAATACCCCATAATATATTTTCAAACTTTTTACTATGGAAAATTACAAACATATTTAAAAGTCAGAATAGTATCATGAATCCCCATGTATTCCTCACACAATTCCGATAATTATTTACTTATAGTCAGTTTGGTTTCATCTTTACTCACAACTATTTCTCTTCCTCACATTATTCTGGAACAAATCCCTGACATTGGGTCATTTTATCCATAAATATTTTGATTTATAATTCTGAAAGATAGGGCTTTAAAAAGTAGCTCAAATGCCATGATCCCATCTAAAAATTTGAAATAATTTCTTAATATCCAAGTTATGTTTTCAATTATCTGATTGATCATATTTTCACAGTTTTCTGAATAGAGATCCAAACAACATATGAATATTGCATTTACTTGATATATCTCTGAAGTCCCTTTTCAATGCTGCCCCTCCATTTGTTATTTTTTACAATTTATGTTTTGAAGAAAACAAGTCTTTTCTCCTGTAAAGTTTCCACAATTTGGATTGCATAGAGTACACCTCTAAAGTGTCATTTATCATGTTCTTTTGTCTTCTGTCTTCTCTTTTTCCTGAAAATTGATAGATACATTTGAAGCCTTGACTTGAATTCAGACTTGATTTTCAATGAGACAATTAATTTATTTGATAAAACTATTTATATTCTTTCATGAGGAAATACATAATGTCGAGTTGTCCTCCTTTTTGTGACTTTTAGTAGCCACTGGTGATCAATGCCTAGATTCACTAGGTCTTTCAGAATTGCAAATTGGTGATATTCTAGTTCTGTAATTCCTTCTTCATTTATTAGCTGGAATATTACTATAAAGAAACAGCGCTCTGAAATATCTGTTTGTCTTTTGCTGCAGTTTGTACAAAAAAGTCTGAGTAGATGCTGGTTTTCTCCTTTTATTTATCAGTTTTCAATAGCATCCTCTAACATTTACTGATAAAACATTTATTATTTTTAGCATCATTGTGAACTCATGGATCTAAACACATCTGATATGTTTCAATTCAAGAGAGTTATTATTCTTGTTGATTCTCAAATTGTCTCAGTTTTAGCCAATGGAAGCTTCTTCAAATTTACTTTTGATTTCTTTTTGAAATGATGACTTTCTTCTATTTGAGTGACGAGATTGTTCTGGGCCCATTTTGTACAATTCCTACAATCTTCCATTTCTTCAGAGTCCTAGTTCTTTTTAGCAGGAAATGGTAGTTAAGGAATATAATCCGGGCACCAAGAGTTCTCATTACCACTAGGTAACCATTGTTTCTTGGTGGTTTTTGTTTTGTTTTTGTGGATAGAACTAGGAAATCTATTTCTTTTATATGATAAAATATACTGTAAGCTCCAGCTGACACTTCCAAATCAAATTTTTGACTACAAGGTTTTTATATAACCTCTTCTATTAATATCTTTCTCCCCTCTCTCCATGTGGAGAATCCCAGTTACTAGTTCTTTTCAATCAATGTCTCCGCAGTAGTTGTAGTTGTCTCTAAACTCATTTTCTAATAGATTCCCCAGGAAGGGCTCCTGGGACAATATTTCCTGAGCTCTCACATGTTGATAGCAGTTTTAGACCTTTGCACTTGAAAGTCAGTTTGACTTGATATAAATTTCTTTCTTAGAATATCTTAATATAATATGTCTCTGTCTTCTAGCATAAAATATTGCTGTTAAACAGGTGAACTTGTTTGCAAAGTGATTTCAGCAGCATTTTTATTTCCCTAACAATGCTTGGAAGCTGAAAGAATTTATGAGTGTGATGTTAACTAAAAAGATGCTAACAAAGAAACCTAAGGAAAGAACATTCACCACAAAGTTTTGCCTCCAGAACTATTTCAAATATAGGTAATTGCTACGTAGAGCTAAGCCACCCGCCACTCAGTGGCTCTCCTAAAATCTTGCTCTATCAGGCTCTCTAAAATTAGTAATTCTGAATATTTCTATTCACAAAGATGTGGCAGAGAGAAAAGAACATTGGACTATCAACTCTCATGAAATGTTCTATATCACAGGTTTTTAAATTCTACTTAGGTAAAAAAGTAGAAACAATTCAAATTGAAAGTAAAGATTAATCTAGACCAAAAGCTAAGATAAGAGAAATAAAGAAGAAAAATTTATCTTGTTACAAATTTTATTGTTGTTGTATCTATTAATCTTTAAATTCTATATTTATTTATTTATATGTAAAAATAGAGGCCTTGAATGTAGTAAACATTACCTTTCAGTAAAACAAATATTCCTTGTCTTCATTTCGAATCAATATATATCATCATACTATTTCATGTAAACATATATTTACATTCAGAATTTTAAATTCTCATATAATATTCTCAAAAGTTTATTAAAGTATATATATAACATTAGTAAGCAAATAAGGAGCTTAACTATTCATAGGACTGTACCCTAAATTTTTGTTTAAATTTTAAAAACTGGTTTAAACTAGTTCCAATTTAGAACCTCTACTCTGACTTTCACATTACATGTATTTTATACTCACAGTAAGGTAGCAAATTCAGAAAAACTTTTTAAGTGATAGTAGCTCTAATAAAAGAATGGATCTTCGTTTAAACCGTTACAAGCTGTGAGGTACGGATACAAATGCACATTTTGCATTCCTTGGCTGCTCATTCCTGCCTTACTAGGCCATCCCAACAATAACAAGGTCGAGGCACGAATTTTGTTAAGGGTGAACATCTTACTAGTTCATTATTTCCCAAGGCGTGTCCACAGAACATTTAACTCCACAGGAGAAGGATTTTGCGTTTCATTACGTTCTAAGTACAGACCTTCTTAGGACCTTTCAATGTGTTTTTTGACTCTTTAAGAGGAGGCAAAAACTCTCAGTTTCTCAAGTACATTTCGTCATAGAACCCTTTACAAGGACATCATGCATAACTAGAAAGCACAGAGCAAGTCAGATGAACACCCTACTAGGGTTCAGGGTCACAGGACAGAGGACCAGGTGCACATACCTCCATGCAGGTGATGGAAGTCAGGAATTCAGCCGTGCAGGCCGGTGAGCGTGGGCCTCCGGACCTGATGCGAAGGGACCAGTTGCAAGGCAGTGTTCCACAGAAGTGGAAAAGCTGTGGTGAACACTGCAAACGGAGACGGACACTTTGATGTTCTGCTCTAGAGAGATCATCAACATAACAGAAAGCAAAAAAGACACACTTTATCTTCTTTGCTGAAAACCTAAGAACACTCACTCCCAAGCATGATCTTTGAACCTCACCCCTCCTAGGCTTGCATGCCCACCCCCGGTTTCCTACTTCCTCATGACCTTAACCATCACAGCGGAGGCCATGCCAGGACAAGCACAGCTGTAGAAGGGCACGGCACAAAGTCAAGGTGCACAGTGAGTATTAGGATCCCTGGTCCCAGGGTTTGAAAGAAATGTGTCTCAAACTTGAACATGCATACGGATCAGCCAGGGATCTTGTTACAACGATATTCTGATGCAGTGGGTCTGGGGTGGGGTCTGAGATTTTGCATTTCTAAAAATTCCCAGGTGATGCCAACGTGGCTGCTCTGTGGACTACACTTTGAGAAGCAAAGTTTCAGAGCACCAAAATGGACCTTTTAAACCCAAACTTCACAGTTCGCTTCAATCCAGGAAGGGTCCACACCCATCCTTGGATACTGGGCTTTACTCCTGGCTATTGTCTCAAGTATCAATTTGACTCTACATTGCCAAATACAATGATCTTACTTAGCCTATCAGCAATATTTTACCCTAATAATATCAGGCTACTTCATCATAGAAATATTTTTCTTTTAACTTGGCTTCCAAGACAACATACATTCCTCATTTTTCTCTTTCTCTGGTTCCTACCCATTTCCCCAATCTCTTAAAGTTGAAATTCTTCCAGGCTCAGTACTCAGACTTCTTATCTTCTGTGTCTGTTTTGATAATCCCATTGGGGTTCATGGCTTTAGATGGCATCTATGCCCTGTTGATTACTCCTAACCCTCAGCTTCAGTGTGGAGGTCTCCCCTGAATTTCAGCTTTGCATATACAGAGAACTACATGTGGAATTCAAATATACAAATCAATGTGTTCTTTCTTCATAAACTTGCTCCAGCCAAACCCTTTGCATCTCAGTTATCTAAGTTGCTTAGGTCAAAACCTCAGAAACATTCTTAATTCTTTACTTTGTTTCACACTCACCTCCATCCAATTCATGTGAAAAACCTCTGGCATCTACCTTACAAATATATCCAACATCTGTTCACTTTGTACCACATCCACTGCCACCACCAAGCCACCCCCCTCTCTCACCCTGATTATGTTGTGGTCTCCTAAGGGGTCTTTTTGTAGGGGCCTCCCTACAATTGCTTCTCACCGCAGCAGCCAGCATGATTCTGCTATCGCATAAGGCAAATCATTATACATTATTTCACTGCTCAGAA
Organism: Avahi laniger; assembly: GCA_963575035.1. Classification (NCBI taxonomy): domain Eukaryota; kingdom Metazoa; phylum Chordata; class Mammalia; order Primates; family Indriidae; genus Avahi; species Avahi laniger. The sequence continues at coordinate 12,189 of CAUYSK010004759.1, read as the reverse complement.
CTCTGCAATGGCTTCCCATCTGACTCAGGATCAACATCCTTACAATAGCCGACAAGGACCTGCAGGACCTATCCCCTCGTTACCTCCCTATCTCCTACCTGCCTCCCCTCCGCATTCTCACCGTTCTGGTTACACCCTCTTTCCAGCCACTCCCTGGGCTCCCTCTCACCTCAGGGCCTTTGCACCTGATGCCCCTGCTGCCTAGAACCATATTCTTCCTGTTAAAAGAAAAACATCAGATAAATTAAATTTAGCAGAGTTTATGTGAGCAAGAAATGATTCCTAAATCATGCAAGCAGAGGAGGTTTAGAGCATCCAGCAGTATGAGCGCTGAGTGTGAGCAGCAAGCTTTCCAGGTGGAACACGGAAGCTAAGTAGCGAAATCACCTGGTGAGCCACAGCTTGGTTTCCGCCTAGTTCGGGAGTGATGTGGTCAGTTGGCTGCCTGTGATTGGCTGAAGCTTGGCTGTTTGAGACTGACTAAAACACAGCTATTTGTTAGAAAAAATATACTCCTCAGTTAAGTTTCAGTTTGTTACACAGGAACTCAGAGTCCGGAAACAGCCTCAAGCCAACGGCCTCCTGCTTGTTTAATACCCCGGTGTTTGCATGGCCGCTTCCTACCATGTTCTAGCCTTTCCTCAGATAACACCTTTGCAGAGAGGCCTTTGCCAACCCTCTTATTTGAAATGTATTCCCAGCAGACACTTCCTATTCCCCTTTCCAGATATTTTTTTTCTCCTACCTCACGTAGTCATTTGATGTACTATCCATTTTAGTCACTTATTGTGTTTATTGTCAAAACATTAACGAAAGGAAAGAAAGTGAGAGGAACAGTGCCCCTCCCTCCCCTGCCCTGACCCTTTCCAGGTCCTCAACCATGAGGTAGAGGAGGAAAGATTTACTAGGAAGGATAAGTCTCCACTTTTACTTTCCCTTGTGGGTCTTCCAACAAATACACAGGCCACGTTTATATTGAATAGCACATTAAGGGAACAGATTAGAATAAAATTCACTAGTATGAGAATACTACACAGGTTCACCACATCTTAAAAGTTCTCAAGAGTTGGGTCCTTTGTCCTAACTCCCTTTATTAGGTTATAGCCAGGAGAATGGATTCCTTCAATGCCTTCTAACTAACAAAGTCCAAGCATACTGTTCAGGAAACTCTCATACATCAAATTCTTGAGGGAAAACTGAGATAAAGTTCTGAGGATGCATAGTACTGCAGATCAGTACCATTCCTGAAACCAGGAAAGGAGTATCCCGATGACTGTGGTCTGTCGGCGCCACCAATAATATAGGGATGAGGATTGACCATTAATAATGAAACTCACTCAGTCAACAGTGTTATATTCACCATTTACCTTTAAGATCCTTAAGTGAAAGCTCCATGTGGGATTCAGCTTAGTGTCCCCATTGTTCAGGTCCTGCCACGGGGCCTGGATTAGGCTTGCTGGGACACTGCCCTGTGGGACCTGTGACAACAAAGAGGACCTAAGAGAATGGGATTAAAAAAATAGAGATATTTATATGTGGTAGAAAGGAGGGCCCATGAATCCTCAAGAACCATCATTATAGCAGGGAGAACACTGCTATATATGAGATTGAAAAATGAAATGGGATGAGTTTATAAAGGGGAAAATACATATTGGGATCATGAACTGATGAGGAGTCACCAGCAGACTGGATCAAGCCAAGAGCCTCAGGACTAAATCTTGAGCATTGCAAAGTCGATGGCATCTTATTTTTAATGTGGTGCCCATAAATGGCACCAGGCTAAGTATGTAAGATGATAGGTGTGATCCAGAAAAAAGCAACAGAAAAGAGGGAGCAAAAACAATATTTAAATAAATAATACAAAACAATCTTGCTATGCATCAGTACAGTTTGGAGGTGAATTTCAGAGTTGTAAGAGAGTTGAAAAAGGTTTTGCATCCCTTGCTTCTCAAAGATCAGCAGCGACATTGCCTCCGAGCTGGTCCAACATGTAAACTCTCAGCCCTAGACCTTCAGAATCAAATTCTAGATTTTAACAGAAACCCCTTGCTACTCACAAGAGCATTAATGCACTTGAAGTATTGCTATAAATCCCTGTTCCTCCACTTTGCACATTGTAGTCACCTGGGGATATTTTAAAACTTTTGATGTTTGAGTCACACCTTGGAGCAATCAATATCTCTGTGGAGGGTGTGGTCAGGGAAGGTAAGATCCAGATATCAGCATTTTTTCCAAGTTTCCAATATGAATCCAATATGCAGACAAGTTTGAGAACTACTGGTCTAAATACAAAAAAATTACTGGGGAGGGAAATAAACGAGACTACCTATAGAGGGAACAAATTTGTCCTGTGATCTTTAGGCGCAAGAAACAATAACACTGCCTTGTTCTTTTGTAATTTTAAGAGCTCTCCCCAGCCCACTGGAATCTGCAGGGAATTCTGCCCTGTTCCTGCATGGGAGCTTTCCCATATCCATGTCTATGTCTTTTATCATCCATACCATATCCAAAGAACATATACCACGTGACGCCAATTTTGTTAGGTTCTGAAATAGGCTAAAGGAATCTATGATGATAAAAGTCAGAAAGAATTACTGGTATGTGTGAGTGGGCGGGGGGGCGGGGTTGGCAGAAAACAGTCAGGGACATTTTCTGGGATAATGGAAATACATCTTCATGAAATTAAACAAGTAGTTTATATGCTTAACTGTATGTAAACTGCACTTCAATAAAGACATATGTATAACTATTGAAAAAAAAAAAACCTGTTGGGACAGCCATATAGCCAGATGGAAGATATCATATACCAGGATACAGTTCACATGAATCTAAGAATCTAAAGAAAATTAAATCATAAAATGGCTAATAGAAAACATACCAGAATCTATTGCCACTTTAGAGCAGGGAAGGCCTTTCAGTCATTCAAGTCTACAGTCAAAAAGAGAAAGATAAAAACGGTCACACCTTCTTACTGAGATCTTTCCTCTGCTTAGAATTGCAAGCGGTGCTTCATCATCCCAGAGTGTTTAGCTTGCTTTCGCGTCTGGCAGATGGTGCATTAGAATCATGCGTTATATTAATACCTAAAGGTGACCTCAGATGATGAAAGGGAAACCGAAAAAGAAAGGGCTGAAATGAGCTGCTGAATAATTTTCACAGACTGAAAACATGATGCCTCAGCAACACGGTGAAGTTCCATGTTGTGGAAGTCACTATGGTGCAGTCCCACCCAGTCTGTAGGGACAACATTATCAGGAGACATCTGTGGTGCAGATGAAGGGACAGACTGTGCCCTGAAGGCACCACATTCTAGCGAGAGGATGGGGAGGCCAGAAAAGCTATTAACATGGTTTTTCAACCCTCATAGTGGTCTCAGGCATTTTAATTTAAAGAATATGATTTTCAAGCTATCAACCTGGAAAAAAAGACAACCTCATTGTTGGTGAGGTAAAGATAAATGAACATTTTTATACATTTGCCTGGTATAAACTGATGCCCCATGCTGAATGACTGATAAAAATTGGCCATCATTTTTGAAAGTCTGAAAAAATTTCTTATGCTTTGACCCAGCAATTTTATTCTTAAAGATTTATCGTAAGCTTATTTATTAATAAAAGGACAACTGCAAAGATTTATCAAGAAGGATGTATTTCAACATTGTTCATAATATTAAAAAATTGGAAACAGGTTAAATAAAACATAGTATTTCCATGTAACAGAATGCTAAAAGAGCCATTAAAATACTATATGTGATTTATTGACACAAATTAATGCTTACAATAAAATGAAACAAAGAATGCACATCAGTACTTACAGCCATGATCTCATTTATGTGTTCATAGATACATACATGCATGCATACATACACATCCAGAAAGCACTGAGAATTTGGTTTTTTTTTTTTTCAGAGACAGAGTCTAGCTCTGTTGCCTAGGCTGGAAGGCAGTGGCATCATCATAGCTCACCATAACCTTGACCTTCTGAGCTCAAGCCATCCTCCCACCTCAGCTTCTTGAGTAGCTGGGACTACAGGCATGTGCCCCCATGCCCAGCTAATTTTTAAAATTTTTTTGTAGAGAGGGGATCTTGCTGTGTTACTCAGGCAGATCTCAAACTCCTGTCCTCAAGAGATCTTCCCACCTTGGCTTCCCAAAGTGTTGGGATTACAGGCTTGAGCCATGGCGCCCAACCTCAACACATTTCTGAAAACCTGCCTGTCAGTGGTCAGCTCTACAGATTTATGGGTGATTGTTACTTGTTGATTTCTACTGTATTCTACAGCAACATGTATATTTCTTGTGTAATAAGGTTAACACTATAAAAAAGTAAAACTCTGAACCAGCAAAATTATCTAGTGTATATAAAATATGAATTAACAATCAGGAAGAAATAAATGACAGTTGTTACAACGGAAGCATAAGTTTGGCTCTGAGCTTCCAGGCTGTCAAATCACGGAGGGAAACACCCAGCTTTTTAATTTCTCATTCCCATGAAGATCAAAATGTATCATCTCCAAGGGGAGGAAAGTTCTAAATAGAATATCTCAAATGGAGGTGCTTTTCATATCAATTTTATATCTTTACCTCTTGGCTTCATCTGCTTTTTTTGTCTTTTCAGTAAGAGGAATATGGTGTTGAATTTTTGATTCAAATATTTCAGAAACATGGAAACAGCATCTATTCTAACTAAAAACAAATCACGTATAATGTCACGAGTGGCTAATATTAAGAGATTTTCACATATATTAGTACAAGAGGTACTATTTCTAACTTTAACAGAGTTTATCTCCAGCAATCAGAAAAGTGCATGCTATTTTTACCTTATCTTGTCTTTACTGTTCCATTTCCTTGCTGCCTGCCTCTCTAACTACTTTCTCTTTTCTCTTTTAACGACACCAGCAGTTAGGAACTAAATCAGTTTCTCTTAAAGCGGCTTGAAGGGCCAGGTAAATAAACCCACTTCCTACCTTCAGCAAGCAAATGTCATCTGGAGGACAATCTTTTTACCACCTGCTTTCATCATTCCTGGTTCAACTTGCGGCTCCATAAAATGTGGAAAATATTTTGATTTAGGTTTTTTCCAATTTGGTAGAGAGTTTTATACAATTTCATAATCAGAGAAGATAGCCGTTTAACTCCAGATTTCTTTTGCTGTCTTGTTTAAAATATTTTAGCACTTGAGTTTTGACAGAACAGCATTAGTCTCCTTTTTTCCTACCATCCAAACTTGGTTTTTCTTCAAAGTGCAGTGTTATAAATAGCACCTCGTTACAGGAAGTCAACACCTGCTCTGGCTGGTGCAACACGCACAAGTTTGCAACGTGACAAACTACCCTCACCTGAATTTCCCAAACGTGTCACTGTGAACCTCCACGTCTATTCAAGATTCGAAATTATGTCTGTGACTTTAAAAACAACAACGATCCTTAACAGAACCTCTAGCAATGAGGTCTGAAAGCAGGACGGCTTTCATTTCCCAACCTCCAGGCCTTCTCTTCCCAGCCTAATTGTTGCCCGGACTCACCTGACAAGATGCAGTGAGGATAAAATGAAATTCCAATCATCTTCACACTCATGACTGCAAACATGCTCTAGAGAGATCTGCCAGTGTCTGTAGGACATTTGATAAGTGCTTTATAAATCACACACTTATCTATATACATTTTTACACTGGCACACGTTCTAGCTTTACTATCGAGAATATTATCTTTTCAGCAAATAAAATAGAATACGAAGTTGGGAAGTAAAATTCCTCCCCAGGCCCAGCCATGTAGCTTTTGCTGTTACTCCCCAGAGACACGGAACGTAACAAGTCTTCTCCAGCCTTCCCGTTCTCCCATGAAGGTGTGTGCTGAGAAGTTTGGGTTTATATTTCCAAGAGAAGGACTGGGAGTGAGAAGAGTCCAAGAAGAAGGTACAGGTTGAGCATCTCTAACCCCAAATCTGACACCCAAAATTCCAAACTTTTTGAGCACCAACATGATGCCACAGGTGGAGAATTCTATACCTGACCTCAGGTCACAGGTGGCACAACGGTTTATTCACCATCGCCAAAGGGACAAAGATACTCCCAGCCCTCTCCAGCTGCTATGTATCTTCCTGATGGTTTAAGGTACAAAAACTTTGTTTCATGTGAAAAACTATTAAAAATATTGCATAAAATTACCTTCAGTCTATGTGTATAAGGTATACAGGAAACATAGATGCATTTCTTGTTCAGACTCAGGTCCCATCCCCAAAATACCTCATTATGTATATGCAAATATTCCCAAATCTGAAAAAGTCTGAAATCTGAAACACTTCTGGTCCCAAGCATTTCGGATAAGGGATACTCAGCCTGCGTAGCGGTGCAAACAGGACTGGAGAAGGAGGTGCTGGGGACAACCGGGAGAGGTCGGATACTGACAGGCAGATAGAACAGGCAGAGCCAGGACAGGGGAGACAGTGACACAGTCTGGAGGCTGTCACTCAGATCCCAAACCAGGAGGGAGTCAGAGATGGACACAAGGCTACGATGTGGGGGAGAGAGGATAGATAGAGGCCAGGGCCGCAGAGAAGATGGGGGACAGGGGAGGAACCAAAGGTGTCAGCCGGAAGTAAGATTTGCAGAAGTAAACTTTAAGAAAGAGGGGGTTTGGATACTTTGGCCCTATTACTCCCTTTGGTGCACTTTTATGAAACTAAGCATGATAACTCGCAGTGTGCATCAGTCTGCTAGAGCTGCTATACCAAAGTGCCACAGACTGAGGGGCTTAAACAACACAAGTTTATTTTGTCACCATTCTGGAGGCTGGAAGTCTGAGATCACAGTGTCAGCAGGGTTGGTTCCCTCCAAGGCCTCTCGTTGGCTTGCAGATGGCAAGATGTCTTCTCCCTGTGTCTTCACATGGTCTTCCTCTGCACAAGTCTGTGCCATAATTTCCTCTTCCTATGGGGACACCAGTCAGATTGGATTATGGCCCACTCTGAAGACCTCATTTTAACTTAATTACCTCTGTAAAGGCCCCATCTTAATAGAGGCACATTCTGGGGTCCTGGGGGGTAGGGCTTCAATGTATGAATTTTGAGGGGACTCATTTCAGCCCATTACACAGGGAGGCCTTTGAAAATTATAAACAGGATACGAAATGTAAGGAAAATCCGTAAATTCCAAGATGTTCTCTATGACCTCTTCCTCTTAGGCAGCAGTAGAGAAAATCTCCCAAAATGTCCTTCTGGGGGAAGGGAGGTAGTATGCGGTTCTAATGATCCTCCACCCAGTTGTTAGGCCAGGTTCATTTGCATGACAGTAAAACATGCACCAGCATGAGAGAGGGTTCGCCCAGGCAGTAAAATCATTCACACCTGGCACACGTTTCTAGACATTGCCTTATTTCAAGATAATACTATCGGCTTTTGCAGAGACAAGTATAAATTCTTGCCCTTCTTTTAAGGGGACTCAAATCTGAAGCTTGTAGGTTGACTCTTGAGACAGGTGAGCACTGACTCTCCACAGTACAACAGAACAACTGCCTGATGTCATTCTGCCAGTCCCAGGTATGTCCCATCACATTCTTCTCATCGCATGTTGGGGTCAGGCTCTACTCGTTGACAATCTGATTAACTGAGAAAGCAAAAACTCTGCTCACCTGGTGCCTCTTTTGCCAAGTATTTGAAATTTTCAAGGAGACCCATTTATAAATATGATAGAATCTGACCAGTGTTTCTTGTTGAAAACATTAATGTTCATGATGTGAATGCACCGGGGGTGGGGTGGGGGACACACTCTGCCTAGTACCCCGTGGACGGGGCGGTCATTTCGCTCGTCTGTGACAGCATGTCCACAGCTGCTGTGAGAACATTCCAACACATCCGTACCAGCGGGCAAGAAGCTAGGGCTCCAAGTCCTCTGTACTTGCTCCTCGGTACAGAGCCCTTGCCTGGGTCCTCCTTATTAGCCCTGGGTGGTTGTCAGTCCCTGAGACAGCAGGGGGCCTCCAGGACCTACTTGACACCTGTGGTCCTCATCAAAGCCCCTCTTCCCACCCACAGTTGATGCAACAGCCCTGTTGGTTAGCTGTTTTGAAAATCTCTCTTCCTGATAGCCACTCGACACAGTGGATATTTATTTTTTGATTAAGGAAATGGAAGGAAACTCACAGAAACTCACACATTTAATTGTAATTCAACAAACGATTACAGATCACCTACGGAGTGCAGTGTGTTACCAGGTAATTTGGGAAGCTCTGAAATGAAAAAACCTGGTCTCTGAACTCAAGGAGGTTATGGTCTGTATATAAACCATGGTGGTTAAAGTTGATAGAGTTGAGATTTTTATAAACTGTGTTTACTTTCTTAAATTACTCTGAGTATAATCTTCCTACTTAAGTTGCTACTCAGTGGCCTATTTTGGTTTATGGGCCGACTTCATCTGTCCATTCTCTGAACTACCCTCCATGCTTTCCTCTCCCACAATCCTTTCAAAAGGCAGTGAAGGGTAAATGGACCAGACATGGCTTTTTCTAATCTTACCAGAGCACACTCAGAAGGGGACATAGAGTGCTGCCACCGCGCCCGCCAAACCCAGCTCTCAGCAAGCACAACACGCTATTGTCTAACATTTAGCCTCAGTCTGTCAATTCCCTGTAAACACTGGAGAGTCAAGGTCTGCCTGAGCTCGGCCGGCCGTATCCATGACAACTGTACCTACAGCAGGGTACTTAGCATATGGGTAATAAGAAATATCACCCCACTCACCCCTGTTTTTCAAGAGATCATATGATGAATAATTGAATATCAAACAAATTGAAACATTCATTTTATGCTAAACAATACTACTTCCATGCTACAGGCTATCTGTATCTAACTCATACCATTATTTGAAAACAAGACAAAACAAAAGGAAGAAAGGAAAGAAAAAAGGAAGGAGGGAAGGAAAAGGAAAACATCCTGCTTGGCTTTGATTTAAAAAATCTCCAATGACTTTTTCTGAAAGAAAAATATAATAAAGATGGTCTTGATGAATTTATGACATCTTCAACCCATAGCAAAAGTCAGTGGAAAATGTTAAAGGTTTCCAATAAATATCAAAGCATAATATGATAGTTTCATGAAGACACATAATTGAATTGTCGTCATTACTATTTACTAAGGTTTCTTACGTATTCCTGCTACTTACATAAATATCCTGCCATGGCAAAACACTTTGCAAACATGTATAAGGAAGAAGGCCGGAAGGATGAGACAGACAGACATAAAAGTGACTGTGTGGTGTCAGGCAGCTTGGTTTTACTTCCATATTATGCTAATTAAGTTAATCATGTAATTCTGGCATTACAGAAATGATTGTCTCCCATCTTACCGTCTCTGTGTACCTAAAAGGAATAATGAGAACACTGAGGAATCACCAGAACATTTCATCCAGCTTTGACCTAGACCTCATCCTTCTGAATAAACAAATCTTTGTAGAGGTGCCACCTCCATCTCCTGAGATGGCCTCGCAACTTTGTTGAAGGGGAAACTTGGATTTCCCCTGTATCCTTCATATCTCCTGTCTATATTCCTGTCAGCTTTGACCAAAGCTTGGAAATGGAATAACGTTTATGAGAAAAAATTCAATGACTACAGAGATTTAAATAAGATTTAATTTACTTTGACAGTGGATCCATTGGGACATTTTCTTAGCTGCAATGACAGACATTTTGTTGTTGCATTTAATTGATGTTCACTATGAAAATTAATTGCACAATTTGGCAAATGATTTTTTTGCAGCCAAAGAAAAAATTTTTGTGCAGCGTGTTAGGTGCATTTCCTGTCATCAAATAATAAATGTCTGGCATGTAGCTAGATGTGCAAATATAGCTAGGAACAGTAGTAAGAAAAATGCATGAGAACATTTTGTTTCATGAATAAGTACAGCTCAAAACTTTTAAATCAGTCTGCAATGTATTCACATATTTATAGTCTTGCCTTATATTTGGATTCTTTAGCACTCAATGGAATCCAGTATTGTATTCTGCATTTCTTGCTCGCATACCAAAGATTTTCCTAACTCATGTCTTTGCAAAGATCACTCATCATTATTTACTAGAGCCAAGTTAGAACTACTGAAATGTTGTAATCTTTATTTTTCTCCTCAATATACTAATGGGATTATATGTAATATAGAAAGATTGGAGTTGATCATAGTATGTTAAAACCATTGAAAAGACAATTATGGATCACAAATATGCAGGTTCTGTACATTTCAAGAGGGTGACATATCAGAGAATAGACTCTTTTTTCTTTAAGATGTGTACTGTGTTAAACGTAGAGTTGTGTCGAAGCAATAAAAAATAAAGACTTAAAAAAATGTTTTCTCTATTTCGGGCTATCTGCTTCATAACACTGATGTTCTGACGACTTGAGAAATGGTTAAGATAAGGTAAAAATAATTATTCCAAAAATCATTTGAACTGGCAACTATGTTTAAACTCAAATGAAATATATTTTCCACTAGCCAAAGCTCATTTTTTTTCCCCTTCAGCCAGAAACTAGAAAACTCGTTTTCTGAAACTAGAAAAATTAGAGGCTATGTGTGAGGAGGAATGTTTCTGGCAAATGCATTTGACATTGATTGAAATGTTATGGGTTAGAGAATGTGGCTGTGGGTATGAAGACAAGATTGAGACGATATTGTTTTGATAAAGTAGATGATTATGATGAGAGGTGGAGTGTAAGGCAAAAACGAAGACAATTGATGTGCCGGGAAAGTGAAAAAACTGGCTAAATAATTATAAATGTGTAATGGCATTACTAACTCTCCACATGCCCACTCATCTTTCTTGATCTTTCCATAGTTTTTGACATTGTTGACTACTCTCTTCTTACAAAGAAAAAATAAATAACCTGTTGACTTTCCTTTCTGGCCACACCTGCCCAGCATCCTGTGTACATTTCTCTTCCTCTGCTTTTCCAATATTTTGGTGTCCCCACCAAGTTCTTCTGGCTCTACACACATTTGCTTACTCCGCAGGTGTTCTTACCATCGTGCTACTGATCCAAAATCTTTATTTTCAACCCAGATTGTTCTTATGAGCTTTAGATCATGTATGGGATTTCTCCACATGTGTGTCCCTCAGACATTCCAATCTCAACCTCAAAAGCTCCTCTTCCTGCTCATCTACCTGGATTCTATACGTTAGCTGGCGATCCTTTCGACAAGCCATGTGCTCCAGCCAAAACCTTGGACATCATTCTCCTTCCTCAGGCCAAATCAGTCACCATGCCCTGCCAGTGTCACCTCCTAAATATTCTAGACTGCATCTGCTTCTTCCTGCCTCTACCAGCATGATCCAAGACTGTGCCCTCCTTTCTCTTAACTGTATTTTAATAACAATTTTGTTTCTTTTCAAATTATATGCCACATATATCTAGAGATATCTTAATAAATCATGAATATATCACAGGATTTTTTTGCGTAAAACCCTCTTGTCACTTTTCATTGCTTTTAGGATAAAGTCTTAACTCCTTGACATTCCATTTGAAACAGCCTCTCTTGTGTTACATAAAATAGCGGTAATTCATTTTATGCTATTAGGATGAAATCTTACTTCCTTGACATTGTTTAAGAGACCCTGCTGACCACTCTGTGTCCTTTGTCTTTCACCCTTTGTACCCAACCCTTCATCCATGCTGAACTCCCTGCTCAAACTTTCCCTAGCGCACAGCCTGCGTGCATGTTGTAACCTCTGCCTGGAACCCTTTGCTGTTGTCATGGATTTCCTGACTTTTCCTCAGTAAATTAAATTAATACATTGACATCAATTATTCTTCCTTTTCTGGAAAGCCTGCTTTGACCACTCCTCCCCCCAAGATGGGCTTAAGTGCACTTCTTCATGGCTAGCATACGCTTTTATTTTCCCTTTCATAGTATTCATTGACACATTGCGATCGTGTATTTAACTCGGTTGTGAGAATGGGGATCTTATCAGTACTGTTCATTGCTGTAGTCCTAGCTGTTAGCACAATGTTTGACTCACGGAAGGCCAACCATAAGTAAATGTGCCTTTTGAATGAACAAAGACATTTTTGATAGTTCTAGCTGTAAATACTCACATTTAAACTACTCAACAATAACCAATACTGTTTTCCTTTAACAAGTTCTAGCTTTGTTTTTTATTCCATTTTAAACTACTTCTCTTGTGTCACATAAAATAGTGGTAAATAATTA
>CAUYSK010004756.1:0-29679 GCA_963575035.1 Avahi laniger | reverse complement strand
ACTGTTTTTAGCCACAGGTGTCTGTCTCTCGGGGTGGGCATTTTTTGATCAGTTCTCATCCTGTGGCTCCTAGCAGACTTGCTTTGTCTTTTAAAGTAAGTGAGAATTATAGGTTTGATATTGCAGCGTCATCCTGGAAAGTAGTTGCCACTGACCTTTGAGATGCCCTGCTGAGGTGACCCTACAAAACTCTTGAAACCATTTTTGTCTCTAATATAGTTATATTAATTTATGCAGCAACGGTATCATAGCAGAGAAAATTGAACACGAAAGTGTATAAAAAACAAACGATGTTTCATCCTGTCTTCCGTGTCCCCATACTCAAGTAAGTTTATTTATCAGAGGTAACTAATGTTAATATTTTGGGATACATCTTTCCAGAGTTTTTCTGTAGATACACATAACATATGGAATCATTTCATTTTTTTTAATTTATTTTTTTTATTTCAGCATATTTTGGGGGTACAGATGTTTAGGTTACATATGTTGCCCTTACCCCCCCCAAGTCCAAGTTTCAAATGTGTCCATTCTTCGGGTGGTGCGCATTGCATTCTTGTGTATGCATATACCCATCCCCTCCTCCCTCCTCCCTCCCCCCTCACCAAGGGATTTCTTTTTGTGGTGATGAAATGTTCTGGATTAAATCACTGAATTATATACTTAAAAATGGTTAAAATGATGAATTTTACATTATTATGTGACTTTTATCCCAATTTAAAAAGACATATTAAGTATCTGATCTTCCACAATTGTTTCTCCAATCTTTCTCATATACTGTGTATGTTCCCAGGCAGAGAACAAATGCAGCTGTCCCTCCTGGCTGGGCTTTATGCTCAATCAATTTATCCTAAGTATAAAGAATGGAACCTAAGGTTCTCTAGCTACAACAGAACAGCAAAATCCTTATCTTTCTAGAGTTGTTTCCAGTTAGAATAGGGAAATACATATCAAAACATCCTGTTACTCTCAGAGAACAGTGTTCCTGGAAGCTGAGGTTTATAAAAGAATGACTAAATATTTCCACCTATGTTCTCCTGAAACACAGCTCCTTCGTTTTAACCTGGAGGGAATCCTATAGTGTTGCTTTCAAGTCTTTTGACTATCTGGTAGTGAGGTACAAGTGAAAGAACATGTGTTTAGGACTTGAAAAATGTACATCTAAATCCCAGATCTGTCATTTAATAGCTGTGAAATCACAGCAGCTTCTAAAGCTTTTTTCATCTTCTATAAAACAGAAGATAATAATACCTGCCCCACAAGTTTACTATAAGGATTAAATAAAATAGCATCTGCAAAGTAACGAGTACAATGTTTCACATATAGTACACACTCAACAAATTTAGTCTATCAACAATGTTAGTTCACTTCCTCTTCTGTGGAATACAGGATTCAGCATGCTAATGATATTAACTAAATTATATTAATCTGAGAGGTTAGCTTCTAAATGCTATATAAAGTTTCAAAATTTATGTATTTAAAAATTATAGCTAATAATGATAATCAACATTCTCCAAATTATGAATTATCTCTCAATGCAATATTGCTTCCATAACAACTTTTTCCTGATTATATTTACACACACATTAACGCACCATTCCTCAAAATTCTAGTGAAAAAGAAGAGATTCTGGTGTCAACATCAATAGGAAAATAGAGATAACACAATTAATATGAGCTTAGAACTTGATATCGTCTTCCTAGTACTCTTTTTACTCTCTAAGATTTCTTAAATATTTTTCAGCAAAGTTTATGAATGCCATAGAAAAACATTTATTTCCCTTTCACCCAAATATTTTGGTAAGAAGTTCTCCTGGGATCCCAATTATTTCAATAATGCCAGAGGAAAGTTTATAAAGTCAAGAGGAATACCATGTGGTGTCAGAAAGAAGGGATAGGGAACAAAATAAAAAGATTCTACTCCCTGAGGATCTGTTTTAAAAAGAAAGAAAAAAGAAAAAGAAAAGAAATGCAGTAATTCTCCGTGACTCGTACTGCCATTTCAATGAATATAAACAATGAGCTCATCTATCCAATTACTATTTGGATATCTCTTTTTATTTTTTATTTTTTTTTGAGACAGAATCTTACTCTGTCACCCTGAGTAGAAGGCAGTGGCATATTACACTGCATTATGCTCACTGCAACCTCAAACACCTGGACTCAGGTGATCCTCCTGCCTCAGCTTCCCAAGTAGCTGGGACTATAAGCATGCCCCACGATGTCTGGCTAATTTTTCTATTTTTAGTAGAGACAGGGTCTCCCTCTTGCTCAGGCTGGTCTCAAATTCCTGAGCTCAAGCGATCCTCCCACCTCGGCCTCCCAGAGTGCTAGGATTACAGGTGTGAGCCACCACGCCTCCCGATGATGAATTTTAAATCACTGCCTATAGCTCCAATTTCTCCATTTCATTAGCTTGAATTTGATCTTTAGCCTACGGCACACAAAACCTTCAAATTTTCCTAATATTCTTTTTTTTTAATTCCATTGTAAAGCTTTCACAACCAAGCTGTGAGTCATAGTCTGGTAAGAAAGCATAAGATTTCCAAAAACTATGAAAATACACTTACTATTCAGACTTACTATTCATTTTGTCCATTATTTAAGAAGACTCCTGACACTGATATCATCGGTGTTACACCACTTTCTATCCTCCTGCTGCCAGGCTAAGTATTCTAGAAAGAAATCTCTTCTTTACTTACAACTGCACAGCGCTGCACTTTCAAAGGAATTCCGTCTTCCTCTGTTGCCCCATTGGGTCCAGCTGCCTCTTTCCTCCTCTTCCTTGCATTGATTTTGGCTGAACTGTGTGCATCCATCTTCTTTTAACTGGTCATAGGAAGTGAAAAAGAATTTTTTTCTCATTGAGGAAGAAAATAGTCTGTCACCAGTATTTCAGAGATGTTGATGCTGATATACTCAACAAAACATCAATTCCATAGCACACATTTCACCAAGATGAGCCAATGGCACCTGGCAAAAATAACAAAGCTTCACAAAACACAGGTGTAGTAGAAATATTGAAAGGCCTCTCTCTGGAACAATGGCCACAATCAATCACCTGAACTCGGAAGTTACTCCCCCTGATGATGTAGCCTACATACTAACTGCTAATTTCATATTCTGATTGCATGCAAAGGATTAGAATAACTTCGCTAAGAAAGATGGCTATAGAGACTTTACCACTACCCCTTATATCATTTCTGGAGGTATGACAGATACAAGGCAATGTGAAAGGTAAGACTTTGGTGCAGATAAAGAAAAGAGCCTTTCAAAAGGGATGGCTATCACCCAGTCCTGGGTTAACAAAGCATGGATTTCTTAACTCTAAATGCTCTGTAGATTTCAGCACCAGGGTTAGCTCTATGAAAATTGTAGAGTAGCATAATATATCTTTTAAGTGTTCTTCCCCTTCCTTCTTCAGTACTCATTCCCCTTCCTCTTTTAGGGTCTTAGCACTTCAACCTTGTTCAGAGTATTCAGTTATTAAAAACCTATCCAAGAGGGGGTGAGGGATGAAAAATTACCTTTGTGGTGCAATGTACACTACTTAGGTGATGGGTATATCAAAAGCTCAGATTCCACCACTATACAATATATACATATAATGCAATTCAACTTTTACTCCCTAAATCTATTAAAATAAAAAAATTTTTAATAAAAAATAAAGATAAAGTCCCATCCAGGCTTCTCCTTCCTCCAAAGGAAAACTTATTTATTACTGTCTCATTTAGCAGAGAGCTTCTAGCAACTAGCTATCTCAGAAAATTTCTGAATATTCGATGTTTCATGTTTATTTTATTTATTTTTTTAGAGACAGGGTCTCGCCTCTGTTATTCAGGCTAGAGTGCAGTGGCATCATTATAGCTCACTGTAGTCTCGAATTCTTGGGCTCAAGCAATCCTCTTGCCTCAGCCTCCTGAGGGTAGTCCTTCAGCTGGGACTACAGGCATGTGCCACCATGCCCAGCTGAATTTTTTTATTTTTGCAGAGACAGGGTCTCACTGTATTTCCCAGGTTGGTCTCAAACTCTTGGCCTCAAGCAATCCACCTGCCTCAGCTCCCCAAAGTTTTGATGTTTCATGTTTAAATGTTGGTTTGTACTACCTCTCCAATCCCTTGCAGGGATATTTGCATTTTGGGGTGGGGTAATACAATTTTCACAAATAAATTATTTTCTTGATACTGATTAAATTTCAGGCATCAGCTAGAAATTGAGGATAGGGAGATTTCTATGATCAATTGTCATCTCTGCCTAAGACATGGTACAGAAAAAAATACTCAAAATAGAGGTAGAAATAACAAAATAGAGGTAGAAAACAAATGTCAGACAGAATGAGGACATTCTACTCTGCCTCACTGCCTCTAATAAGCCCTCCTGAATGAGATGTTCATCTAAACAACTGCAATTGTTTCTTACTTTCTTTCCTCCAGCTAAATTCCAAGTGGTAATGTGACAAGATCTGTAAAAAACCTGGCCTAATTCTTAGGCACTGAAGGTGATGCCTGGTAAGTCATGGCTAAGTATGAGGATGACAAGAAAAAATGTCAGAATCTGGCCAGGCATGGTGGCTCACACCTGTAAGCCTAGCACTCCGGGAGGCTGAGGCGGGAGGATCGCTTGAGGTCAGGAGTTTGAGACCAGCCTGAGCAAAACCAAGACCCTGTCTCTACTAAAAATAAGAAAATTAGTTGGGCGCGGTGGCACATTCCTGTAGTTCCAACTTATTCAGAAGCCTGAGGCAGGAGGATCACTTGAGCCCAGGAAGGGCTCAAGGCTACAATTAGCTATGATCACACCACTGCACTCCAGCCTGGTGACAGAGTAAGACTCCATCTCTTTTTAAAAAAAAATGTTTATGATATAAAAAAACTCTTCATGATTCTAAAACCATTGGGTGAAAGTTTGCTGAGGAACAAGATACATACACAATTTCAAAGTATCTCCCCATAGATTACTCATTAATTACAAAAGGAAAAGAGTTACTTTGATAGCAGAAAAATCTCTCAGCAAAATCACCAATAATGCCTCCTAATGTGAGGCACTGAGTATACAACATTATCTGCCAAAAATGTGTAAACTGAACCAATTTATAAGGAAACAAGCAGACAAACCCCAATTAAAGGACATTCTATAATAAGACTGTATTCTTTAAAAAACATCAAATATGGCCAGGCACAGTGGCTCATGTCTGTAATCCCAGCACTGAGGTAAGAAGACTGCTTGAGGCCAAAAGTTCAAGACCAGCCTGGGCAACACAGCAAGACCCTCTCCCTTTAACAAATTTGTTTTTAAGTTAGCTGGAGTGGTGGCACACATGTATAGTCCTGCGGCAGGAGGATCACTGGAGTCCAGGAGTTCGGGGCTGCAGTGAGCTATGATCGTACCACTGCATTCTAGCGTGGGTGAGAGAGGGAGACTCTGTCTCTAAAAAAAATATATCAACAATGAAAAACAATGTAAGGCTGAGAGACTGTTCCAGGTTAAAGGAAAAGAGATGATGACTAAATGTAATGCATGATTCTAGATCAGGAGAGAAATTATTTTAAAGGAGAGTTATTAGGATATCAGTAACATTTGAATATGGACTGTATATAAGATAATAATATGTATCAATGTTAAATTTTCTGATTTTGATAATTATAATGTGTTACATAAAAAACTGTCCATGTTTTTAGGACATACATGCTGAAGCATACAGGAATGAAGGCTCATGATCTCTGCAGCTTACCCTCAGCCAAAAAGAGGAGAAAAATGTATACACCATACTACATATAAAAAAGGTAAAGTAAATATGGCAAAATATTATCAATGTATGACTCTAGGTGGGGCATGACGGAATTCATTTTAATATTCTTGCAACTTTCCTACAAGCTTTACCTTTTAGGCTTTTTTTGAAAATATTTTAAAAGTTTAATTTAAAAAATGCTCTTTAACAATTTCCTGCACAGATACGTCTTCATATAAGATTGGTTTGGGGGTCTCTAGAAATTGATTCCTCTCCTTCCTAAATTTTTAAATCAGTGTACATCCTATATACACACACACATACATACACACATACACACACACCAAGCTATATGTAATCTGAGTCTTGCAAGGAAATAAGATAATAATAGCAACAGTCAAAAAAGGCTATCCTTTTTCTAATATTTACTATGTGCCAAGCACTGTGCTTCATACTTTATATACATTGTCTTCATTTAACCCTTAAAACCTGAGAGCAGGTATTATTAGCCTAATTTCCCAAGGAAAAAATCAAAGATCAGGGAGGTCAAGCAACCTACCCAAGAGATCTAGTAAATGGGAGAGCCAGGATTTAAATCCAGACTTGCCTAATTCTAAAGCCCTTACCGCCATACTTTGCTGTCTCAGATATTCAAGATTTTTAAAAAGAAGCTGTCTCATTATCATTACTGCTGCCTCCTTCTATCAAGAATATTATCTCTACGACATGAGTTTCTTAAGTTTTTTGGTTTTTTGTTTTTGTTTTTGGAGGCAGGGTCTCGCTCTGTCACCTGGGCTAGATTGCAGTGGCGTCATCATAGCTCACTGCAATCTCAAACTCCTGGGCTCAAGAGATCCTCCTGCCTCAGCCTTCTGAGTAGTTGGGACTACAGGCACGTACCACCACACCCAGCTAATTTTTCTATTTTTTGTAGAGACAGGGTCTCGCTCTTGTTCAGGCTGGTCTCAAACTCTGGCATCAAGAGATCCTCCTGCCTCAGCCTCCCAAAGTGCTAGGATTACAAGGTGTAAACCACAACGCCCAGCTGAGTTTTTTCAGTTTTTGCAGACTTAAGCCAGGCTAGATGAACTAAACAGTGGATTAAAAGGTCACAATTACTTGAAGGTAAAAAGATCCTAGGACCAATGAAATAAAAAACAATAGATGTGGTTATTGGCCAGATTCAGAGGCTGCCAATCAGACAGCTATAAAGATGGACAGATCTTTCCTACTGAATGATTTTGCTAGAATTTCCTGCTGTGTAAGTTTTCACCTTACATAATAAAGAATTCTTTCATTTTTGACATTACAAATAAGTGGTATTTTAAAGGGACCTGTACTTTTCATTCATGATACAAAACAGTCTTAAGAGAGCCATAATAAATCAAGGGAATAAATGTCTTATTTTTGTCAGTTATTTCCCATAACTTCAAGTTAAAAATCCCTTAATGCTTAATAGTAAAACACTTAATACATCTAAAAATATGTTTATATGAACTTCTTAGAAATCTTTCCTCTGGGTGTGTGTATGTGTGCTGTGTTTTTATGGCTTTATTCAGGTATAGTTGACATACAAAAAGTGTCTTCATCATATAATAATTGCTGTGCTTAAAAAGTGTATTCAGTGAGTTTTAAAGTTTTAACATATTTACACACCTGTGAAGTTATCAAAATTAAGATAATGAACATATCTTTCACCCTCAAGTTTCCTCATGCCACTTTGTAATCCATTTCTCCTTCCCTACTCCAACTTTGCTTTGCTTTTTTTAAAATTGTGGTAAAATACACATAGCATAAAATTTGTTTTGCCTTTTAGCTGCTTATTTTTTAAAGAACTGTGTCATCCTGTCACATGATTCAACTTAACCAGCCAAACACACAATGGACATCACCATACCAGAAAGAAGAGAAGACTCTCTCTTCTAGGAGTAAAAATACTACCAGTGTGACTATCAAAGACATTTTAAAGCCAAGTGATATCTGGGGTCTCTAGATCTTGTGACATTGGATCTATTCTACTAGATTTTAAAAAATCACATACAAATAATAACTCAAAACATTTCAAAATATCACAATGGGACTTGGAGCAACAGAAAGGCTAGCTATTTAATGCTAAAGTAAATTCACAAGTATAGACAGAATCAAGGCAGCCATTATTATTATCAACATGTTATAAAGACTTTGGTAAATAAGAATAATATTTTACCTGTATTTCAGTTGAGTATATACATTCTTCAACAAAATATCTCTCCATCCTTATATAAACACCTCTAATCAAATGTGTAAGTCTAAATATTTTTTTATCCATGCTCCATTGTAAGAAATGTAAAAATCTTTTTTTTTTTTCCGAGCTGGGGGTGTTGCTTTGTTGCCCAGGCTAGACCCCTAGGTTCAAGTGATCCTCCCACCTCAGCTTCCCAAGTAGCCGAGACTACAGGCACATGCCACTGCACTCAGCTTAGAGAAATATAAAAATCTTTAACCTCACTCTGTCAGCAGGATGTAGTGATAAAGAGGTGAGGCCCTCAAATCAGATTACTTAAGTATGAATCCCAACTCTATCACTTACCACTTACCACTTGGACAAATTCCTTAATCTCTCCAAGCCTTACTTGTATCATCTATCAAGTGAGGTTCGAATGGGATAATCCAGGTAAAGCCTTAGCTCAGTGCCTGCCACACAATTAAGTGCTTGTAAATATTAGCTATTTATTATCTAGTAGTAGTAGTTGACATCATCTGCCTTAAAGCTTATCTTCTGTGTATCCCCTATATCCAAAAAGATTTTAAGTTTTTCCCCTATGATTACTAATATAAAAGTATACTTGTAGGCCAGGCGCGGTGGCTCACGCCTGTAATCCTAGCACTCTGGGAGGCCGAGGCGGGCGGATTGTTTGAGCTCAGGAGTTCGAGACTAGCCTGAGCAAGAGCGAGACTCCGTCTTTACTAAAAATAGAAAGAAATTAATCGGACAACTAAAAATATATAGAAAAAATTAGCCGGGCATGGTGGCGCATGCCTGTAGTCCCAGCTACTCGGGAGGCTGAGGCAGAAGGATTGCTTGAGCCCAGGAGTGTGAGGTTGCTGTGAGCTAGGCTGACGCCACCGCACTCACTCTAGCCCGGGCAAAAGAGTGAGACTCTGTCTCAAAAAAAAAAAGTATACTTGTAATGTAAAAGTACGACAAGTATGAAGTATGCTACATCTCCTCCATATTTACCCCTACTCCTTTTA
The DNA here is from genome assembly GCA_963575035.1 of Avahi laniger. Lineage (NCBI taxonomy): Eukaryota > Metazoa > Chordata > Mammalia > Primates > Indriidae > Avahi > Avahi laniger. The sequence goes on along the minus strand of CAUYSK010004756.1, from coordinate 20,720 downwards.
AGTATCACTGTTCTAGCAAAAACTCTTCTAGAGTCTGATGATAAACTATGATGAAGAAAAAAACATTACTACTACTGCTGCTATTGCTGCTGGTACTACTACTACTAACAGCGAACACTTATATAACACCCGTATGTCAAAAAACATTTTAAAAATATTAAAACTCTCTTCATGCTCATAACCCTTTGACATAGGTATATTATTTTTGTCACTACTTTACAGATAAGGAAACTGAAGCACAAAAGATAAAGTCACGCGGCTAGCAAGTGGTGAAGCTAAGAATCAAATTCTGTCAGCCAGTCTTCAGAATACACACCCTTAAGTACCATAGTATATAATTCAATACTATGCTATACAAGAAGGTATCTGATAACTATTTCTAAATTTTAAATGCCTGTCATTATAGGGCAGAGACTTATTCTGTGCAAGTCCAGACAACAGAAAATGGATCACTGGTTGGAAGATATGGAGACACAAATTTCAACTAAACATAATAAAAACCATTTTAGGAATTTGAAAAGGGACTGGGTTACCCTCAGCTGCATTTTTGGCACACCAAGACATTCAAGCGCAGGTTTTCATTAGAGATAGTATTGTGTTGCAGAGAAAGCTCAAAATGAGGCAGTATGTATATACAGAAATGCTTTCTGACCTATTTCAGAGATAAGACTATAATAAACTAACATCTATGGTAATATATGTAAATGTCAATGTTTACCTAAATTCAGTATGAGATTTTTGAATATGATTTCACTACACCCCACCCCCGCTCTACCCCCTAAACCTGAAGTTGCATTGTTTGCTTTTATAAGCAAATATCTGCTTTAAAAATGTTTCATATAATGACCTATTGGAAGAATCTACTGATTGCAAGATTTCAAAATGCTTATGGGGGGAGGGGAAGGTTGAAAAGAAAGAAAGAAAGAAAGAATCTACTGATAGCCTGAGTTAGTCTGAGTTAGCACTGAATCTTTGAGAAATCATAGAGGACAAGAAATCATGGAGGACTCAAAAAGAGCATTCCTGAAACTGTGCCTGAACTGTTATAGAAATGTCCTCTTCCCTCAATATCTTCATTCCAGATAATATAATTTTATGACAAATGAATAAGAATGAAAATAGCTATGTGTTTCAAAGCAGAAAAGCAGTCATAAGTGTCACTGGTATTTCTAATAACTATCAGAGATACTATCTCATTAGCTGAATGTGGTAGGGCATGCCTGTAGTCCCAGCTGCTCAGGAGGCTGAGGCAGGAGGATCATTTGAGCCCAGGAGTTGGAGGTTGCAGTGAGCTATAATGACGTCACTGCACTCCAGCCTGGGCAACAGAGTAAGACCCTGTTTCTAAAAAAAATTTTTTAATTTAAAAAAAAGATACTATTTCAGATGTTTTTATCTGAAAGTATTATCAATAGTCTCCAACTTTAGGAAAGTTACTTTAAGATCTGGCTGAAGAAGATCTTGTCTATAGCTTCTTAGAATTGAATAGTAAATAAAAATACATTTAAACATTTGCAGGGATAGGAAGGTCACTGTCTGATAAGGAACACATTTTGGTAAGTGGGCTAACATTATGTCAATGCAATAACCATATCACCATATTTCAATCTCTTCTAGATTTATAGTGTGTCCATATTCTTCCTAAACTGGGTTCTCAGAAGTGAAACTAATGATCTCTAATTGGTCTAACAGAGAACAAAGTACAGTGAGACTTTCTCCTTATCTAGATATTACATGTCAAAACCTAAAATATCTCCAAATATTTGGAGGATATTTGATAAAGAATGATCTGCTTTAGACCGAAATCACTCATACATCTCTAAGAACAAAACCTTTTTACTTTAACAATTTGGATGGAAATACTTCTAAACTGTACCACTCACTGCTTTCATTGGCAGAGTTTGACCGTTTCTTGATAACTTTGGCCCTCTGGCTTTACCGAGTTATGTAAAGCTAAGCTTTCAAGCCATATTAAGCATTCTATCATTTCTGTCATTCTTTCTTTCTTTTTTTTTTATATAAGATCATGCTTTTATTCTGCAGTCTTTTCTGAGATTCAAATGAATCTCACTCAGGTTTAGGTAATCACCTTTTTGCTTTAAAAGATATACCTGGTATTTATTTCCTAAGGAGTTGTATTAGTTTGCTGTTGTTGCTGTAACATGTTACCACAAATTCAGTGACTTAAAACAACACAAGTTGATTATTTTACAGTTCTGGAGGTCAGAAGTAAAAAATGGATCTCAGGGGGCTAAAATCGAGGTGTTGGCAGGATGCATTCCTTTCTGGAGGATCTGGAGATGAATTTTTCCTTCCCTGTCTTTTCTAGTATCTAGTTGCTATCCACAATCCTTGACTTCTGACTCCCAGCAATCGCATCACTCCTACCTCTGCTTTTGTCCTCAAATATCCTGTGTGATTCTTCTTTAGCTTTCAACCATCAATTTCCAATGCTGTCAATCAACCTGCCTGCCTATAGCAGTCTCTCTTCTCATTTCCAATTTAGAGATTGTTTCCTATGATCTTGGAAACCAAAGCAAACTTCTTAGAATCATGTGAAATCCACTATATTGTGAGATCTTATAAATTAGGGATCATGACTGTCCTTCCCAGTCCCATGAACAGTTTCTTATACATAATGAGTGCTCAAATGTTTGTTGAATGAATAAATGATGTGCACATTAAGTGTAAATACTTATTCTACAAAAATACTCTAGTAAATAAAGAAGGAATTTGCTAAAAATTACGTGCTAGGATTTTGTGACATCTATTTTGACCTACCCTCTGAATGCAGGCCATAGTTCATCTAGGTGAAATATTCCTGGATTCCCACCAATGAAGTTCAAGATTACACTGACAAGCCAGGCACAGTGGTGCGCACCTGTAGTCTCAGCTATTCGAGAGGCTGAGGTAGGAGGATCACTTAAGCCCAGGTGTTTGAGTCCAGCCTGGGCAACATAGCAGACACCCAACTCAAAAACAAAAAAAAGAAAAAAAAGATTACACTAGCTTTCTGAGAAGTCACTGGGGACTTAAATTATGTATATTATTATTTAAAACCTTTAAGCCTTTTTCATATGAACTCCTCAAGTTAGACCTCCCCTATTCTGTGTACTTATCTGCCTGAGGATTTTACATTTATTCCTTTTCAAGTTCATTTTGTTGATTGCAAACCTGTTAAAGTTCATATTGGTTGATCTTTTTGTTTGTTCTAATCTGTTGAGATCATTTCAAATCCTGAATGTTATCTATCATATTAGCTACTTTATGTAGTCCATAAATTTGATAAGCATGGTTTTTATGTCTCCATCTAAGTCACTGCTGAAAATATTGATCAGGATTAATATATGTCAGCATACACCAATGTGACATACCACTAGAACCCTCTCTCCTCATTAAGATCCATCCCTTAATACTCTTTAGGTTAGTATAATGTAAAAAAAAAAAATAGAGTTTATCTTTAGAAAATAGAATATAGAATGTATTTAGAATTCTTATTGATTAGAGTGTTTAAGCAGATGTAAATCCATTTCATCATACTATCATATAATCCATGTTTCTCCATCACAGTCCCAAAGATTACGATAAAAGTGATGATAATAATTATAGCTAACACTTACCAAGTACTTCCTATGTGACAGGAAGTTATAAGCCTTGTACATATATTAAATAATTTAACCCTCACAACAATCCTGTGAGGTATATAATACTATTATCCCTATCTACACATGGGGAAATCAAAGCACAGCTGGGTGAAGTGACTTGACTGAGGTCACATACCTAGCACAGAGCAAAGGCAGGATCTGAACCCAGGCATTCTGGCTCCAGAGTCTGTGCTCTTAAACACAACACTATACTGCCTGGTATATAATACAGTCATAGGTTATTTTAGTCACAACCACTTATTGTACTCTGATCATGTGCTACACTGTGCCAGGCAGGAATTTAATTTCACCTTTCATAAAGACTGGGCTTTCTTCCCATTGAGCATATCACTGGCAGATTACCCAGGAACTCCTGGGGCTTGTTTTGGTTTGGGCCAGAGGAGAAGAGTAGACACAGCACTATACCAAAAACCATATTAAATAAATTGGGATGTAATCCTGGGTCCTCCTAGTACCTTAATTCTACGTTAAGTCTCATGATACTATGAGCTTCTTCATGTGATTAAGGAAGGTTCTAACAAAATGTACTTAACTTCTAAGCCACAGTAAAGATCAAAGGAGAAATTAGACTATAAACTCCTTGATACAGTAGCTATTTGTTGTTTGTCCACTATTCAATTCCCCTTCTCTAAAAAGAGCTCATTTTCATTATTTGGAGACTCTCTCATTTGGTTTGTGTAGCCTCATCCTCAGCCCTAGCATAGCATGGCATGTGCCAAACCTAAACCAATCAGCACATTATTCTCCCCAGCCACAGATTTGAGGGGAGGGAGGCAAGGATATGTGACCTAAGCTAGTCCAATCAATCACTTCTTTCTTTGTGGATTTGAATCTGAAGGCATGGCTCTAGGAACCATTCTGAAACCATTTAGTGGCTATACTATAACCAGGAAGAGAGACTTTTTGGAGATAGTCAAAACAGAGAAAGCAGAGCTCATGATGGAGAGAAGCCAGATTCAGAACTGTTTAATTTGCCAACCAATATATTCTTTTTGCATAAGCCAGTTAAGTTTGGGGGTTTTTCTTCTTTATCACTTGGAACTACAAAAATCAAAACTCATATGCAGTACTTAGTGATAAGCCCTAGTACACAGAAGGCACTAGTTGAACAGTAGACTAGTTGAGTAAATGTAGTAAGTATAGAAAACTGCTTTGAAATTTTGAAAAGCACTACAAAGATTGTTTTTGTTTTAATGGAAAGGGATAAGTACTTATCGATTTATAAGTATAAAGTCTATTTTACATTATTCTTTAAACTTAAGTCTTAGGATCCTTTGGATTTAGAACAAACATATCTAATCCTTTTGGGTTTTACTGTAAAACACTTCTATATCTTTTCCACTTTCTCAGGAGATGGAAAACACCATGGTCACAGACATTCTACTACAATAACCGTAAAAGAATTTAGAAATTATAAAGAGATTAATCTTCATGCCTTCCTTTTAATATTTTGAAATTAAAAAAGAAAATAGCTTAAAGCAACCAACAATCATGATGAGGTATTAAAACTAATTTACTTGTGGTTAAAAAAAAATCCTCTACTACCATTTAAACTTTGACTTTATAGTTCTCTCAAGTGTTTCTCATTTCTCACTGACCTTTTAGACCACCCCCATGTTCCCTCACATCTACTCACTTAAGCGCCACCAAAGCATATAGAATAATTTAATATGGTAAGTATTTGTATATGAAGGAAAAAAAAGAATAATTTAATAATTAGTGCTTAAAATAACGGAAAAAATTATCCCCAATTTCCCTAACGTTTCAATAGATGCCTGCCTGGACAACTTTGCTACTGAGAAAGACAAGAGAAAATGTATGTGGGCAGATGAGGGCACACTAAGGATAGTAAATACATCCTAACATCATGTTGGCTTCTTAATTCATTATATTGAAACTTAGCTGTACCTAAAACCACACTACCTTCACAATATCCATAATTGCCCAGTAACCATTTTGAATACTTCCAACAATGAGGAACAGTATTTCTCAGAGTCTCCATTTATGATGACTTCACTTTTGTAATCAACCAATATCATTAAAGTAAAGGTGCAATAATGGCCCTGGAAAGAGGACACTCCTCAGAGCCAATACAGTGAAGACAAAATGGGGCAGTGGATTACCTCATGCCTTGCAGATGGATCCTCAGGAATGAGTAAGCATGAAAAGCAACTGGAGACAGAATACAGAACCTCCCTCATGAGCCCTACTAGAGTGGGCCAAAACTTCTTGTTTCCGTAGTGGTTTAACCTCCAGAAAAGTTTCTTTGTCAAAAGAGCTATAACAGGCCGGGCGTGATGGCTCACACCTGTAATCCTAGCACTCTGGGAGGCTGAGGTGGGAGGCTCGCTCTAGGTCAGGAGTTCGAGACCAGCCTGAGCAAGAGTGAGAACCCTCGTCTCTACTAAAAGTAGAAAGAAATTAGCTGGACAACTAAAAATATATAGAAAAAATTAGCCGGGCACGGTGGTGCGTGCCTGTAGTCCCAGCTACTCAGGAGGCTGAGGCAGAAGCATTGCTTGAGCCCAGGAGTTTGAGGTTGCGGTGAGCTAGGCTGACGCCACGGCACTCTAGCCCAGGCAACAGAGCAAGACTCTGTCTCAAAAAAAAAAGAAAGAAAGAAATTAGCCAAACAGCTAAAAATAGAAAAAATTAGCCGGGCATGGTGGTGCATGCCTGTAGTCCCAGTTACTCAGGAGGCTGAGGCAGAAGCATTGCTTGAGTCCAGGAGTTTGAGGTTGCTGTGAGCTAGGCTGACGCCACGGCACTCTAGCCCAAGGTGACAGAGTGAGACTCTGTCTCAAAAAAAAAAAAGAGCTATAACAAAAGAGAGACAAAGAGGACTGACAGCTAGAATGCAGTATTTGTAAGGCCTGATCTTCCTAACACTGCTGCCTATCTAGTCCCTAGATAAGTCACCTTATCTTAGTCACTTAGTCTGTGAGCACAGATTCTAAATATGAACATAAATGTCTACCCTCTCCATTGCCCTGCCTATCAATTATATTAGTCTCTCCAAAGTGCTCTCAAGATACAGAATGTGGCATCTGTGCCTGTGATTTTTACTCAGACTCACAAAATCTGGCTTCATTTCTGCTGACTCACCTCCCAGTACACACTGCTTGCCTTGTCCTTCAATGTTCCAATAGATGCCTGCTTGGATATATCAACTTTGCTAGAGAAAAAGTGGAAAATATATTTCTGGAGGGGGTTGGGTAGCACTGAGGAGATACTAAGGAGAGATCTAGTTGAGTGTTTTTCCAATGTCAATGTCCTGAAGGAGACAAAATCTGGGTGCTGACATGCATATGCTTGAGCCTTAAAGATGAAAGGCTCCAGCAAGTACCGTTTCAGGGACTTCTACCCAATCTCCTTTATTCTACCTCCTTATTGCTAGTAGACCTACCAAGCACACCAGGGCAAAGGAAGTAGTGGTCTCTGCTTCCTAAATTATGTAAAATCTTAAATATAATAGTCTCCCCTTATCTGCAAGGGATACATTCCAAGACCCCCAGTGGATGCCTGAAACCCTGGATAGTACCCAACTCTATATATACAGTTGTCCCTCAGTATCCATGGGGAATTGGTTCCAGACCTTCTGAGGATACCAAAATCCTTTAATATAAAATAGTGTAGTATTTGCATATAACCTATGCACATCCTCCTAAATACTTTAAATCACCTCTACATTACTTATAATACCCTACAATCTAAATACCATGTAAATATTAATAGTTACTATACTATATTGGTTTAATTTGTATTATTTTTTATTTTTTCCAAATATTTTCTATCCATGGTTAATTGATGTGGAACACACAGATATGAAAGGCTGACTATACTGTTTTTTCCTATATGTATATACTTATGATAAAGTTTAATTTATAAATTAGAGTAAGAGATTAACAATAATTAATATACAATTATGACAATATACTGTAATAAAAGTTACAAGAATGTGGTCTCTCTCAAAATATCTTATTACATTGTACTTACATATTTTCTGACAGTGGCTGACCATAGGTAACTGAAACCACAGAAAGCAAAACTGTGGATAAGGGGGAACTACTTTAGTAGCAAGTTGCAATTACATATACTCATCCAAATTTCAAAAATATGATTCAAACTTGACTGATTACTACAAGGAACTATCTGCAAAAAGAGGAAGCATAATTTTCCTTTGTATTCTATTCCTGCTTCCCCCATGTCTAGTCCTATATTATCTTCCTCAGTAAAACTGTATGCTCAGTATTTTTCTATTGGCATACCAATGTCCAGTTCTATAGCTAATCGAGCTAACATACTTCTTATTTGTGATCTATATCTGCTTTTACCAAGGTGGTGCTTAATAAGGTGGTGCTTTAAGAGGCAAGCTCTGTAAATTCCAAGGTTAAGGGGTATCTAATACTCTCAGCATTCAATAATCATGTCATCTTCTGTACATTCAGGCCTTTCTGCAAATAACAGGGCAGGGATATCACCCCTTATATAAAGGCCTTTGAAGCTTGAGGGAGCATATAGCTAATCCAAAGCGGGAAAGAGAGAATGGATTTAAGAACCAGCAGACCTCCTAGATCAGTGGTCAGCAAACTATAGTTAGCAGGCCATAGATGGCCTGTTACCTGGTTTTGTAATTGAGGTTTTATTGGAACACAACCATGCTCATTCACTGATATATTGATTGTCCATGGCTGCTTTTGTGCTACATCAGCAGAGTTGAGTAGTCACAACTAATACCGTATGACCTGAAAAACCTAAAATATTAACAATCTGGTCCTTTACCAAAAAAGTTTGCCAACTGTCATCCTAGATTAAGACAGGATCAGTTTTATTAATAATTTGGTGGCAAATTCTACTTAAATTTATCCAATCTCAAGTGAGGATAAGTGTTAGAAATAGGATTATTTCAAGAAATTGTACCGTAACTTTCTAATATAGGATTACCGAAGTTTATGTAACTAGTCCATCTATATCACCACACTATATAGAATATGTTAAAAGACTTAAGAATTTCTCAATGTAAATGTGAATTCCACAACATGACCTGCACTGACAAATCAGTTTTAAACTAGAGCTCAATGTTACTCTTCAATATTCGAGGTCTGTAAACTGCCACATGTATGATCTGTGCTTTAAACTTTCCTGTCATTTTTTCCCTTTAATTTCTTTAGAGAAACCTTTATTCAACAAACATTAACCAAGCACTTACTCTGTGCCAGACCCTGGGCTAGCCACAGGAACAAAATAAAGCTTATACTTGGGCTGACCATACAGTAGGATATTTCAGGAAATATGGTTCAGGAAAGAGATTCACCTAAAAACCACAGGGACACTTATAATAGTTCTTACAGTTGAATGATTTTACTCTGCCACTATTCTGTCAGAAGTGAATAAATCCTGTGTTTAGAATGTGTTCTTCCTAGAGTAGGTTATGGAACTTCTATCTCTAAAGCAAGGTCTCTGACAGAATTCAGGGAGTCTGAGAATTTGGACGAAAATAATTTTATCTTTATTTTCACTAGCCTCTAACAAATTCACCATTTCCTTCAATTAACTTCTGACAAATTCACTATTTCCTTCAGTTATAAATATAAGCCACAATAGTAATAGTAGACTTAGTAGACAAACAAATTTGTCACCAATAGAAATCATGGATATTTTCATATTACATTACACTTGTTACAAATATCTTGAAAGTGTTCAAACACATGACCATTTAAAAATTATAAGACCCACTGGTAGATAATAAACATTATTTATTATGTTAATAAAAAACACATATAATGCTATATTGCACGTTTGGAAAATACTTTGATAACTGTATTTCAATATAGTTGTTTTTCCTTTATAATTCTATGTATTTTATCTTTTGTATATAAAAACATTATTCCAAAAAGGGACTCCACAAAGTTCCTCCATACTGCCAAAGGGGTTCATAACATAAAAAAAATTAAGACTCCTGTTACAGAGCCAAAAAGTAAACAAATATAATCACATCTAAGGTAATTCTCTGTAGGTAAAAAATGACCTCTGTTTTTTATTAAGGGTCATACACTCCTTTTATATAGAGCAAAGCCCATATGTCACTATTTTTAGCACTCAAAACTGGTTTGCAAATACTTATGAATATGGTATAACAGCCAGCAGATCCATGGGCTCCCTGGCTCATCCTAGTCCAAAAACAAAAGCCTCAAACTAATACAATTTTCAATTTATAAGAGAGTTACCAAAAGAAAGGGGGGGGAGAAGACATATACATAAAGCCTGCTATATATCTATCTACTAATCTAATTTGCAAACAGTAAAATAGACAATTCAATTACTTATGTTCATGAGATAAGGTATGTAAACAAACCTAACACAGTGCCAAATATATATGAAAGACTCACAGTTTCTTTTATTTTTCTAAAGTGGAGCTCTGGTATATACTGCAAAATAGAGTATGTAAAAATGTACATTCCCTGAATTTATCAACTAAATTGCAGAAGGGAATTAGGACTTAAATTTTGCCACAAATCATCCATAAAGCAATTAACAAATCACATTTGGAACACGTGTCTAGGTACTCATTTAATAGGAACACTGTGAAAAGAGGTTAGGACTAAACACAGAAAGGTTTATGCTTAGGAAACAAGTCAAAGGACATAGGAAAGAGGAGGTGGCAGAAGTCACCAAGCAGATAAGCAGAAGGGTTGACAACACCTAGAGTTATTTCCTCACTCTTTTCCTAAGTCATCCTGTTTTTCCAATATAATTGATATGGTAATAATGTAAAAGATGTAGAAGCAGCCAGCCACAATCTGGAGCAAAAAAAGACCTCTCTTGGTCCAGTGATGATTGGCAAATACTCCAACTTTAGGGTTTCTCTTACTAGAAAAAATACAAAGAAAGATGATGACTTTTAGAAAAATGCGTTCTTCCCAAACTATTTCGAAGTAACACAAACTTTAGTGTAAGAGACACCTATTTCTGTTTGATCAGAAGGGGGAATTATTTCTATTAGCAGAAAAGCAGAAAAGTCAGAAGGTCTGGTTCTATATCAGAGTGATGCAAATACTTGGAAATAAAAGCATGATGCCTGAGCAAGAAAACTATTATTATTAGTAGATATTTTGTCATTATCCATCATTAATAAGAATAGAAAATTTATATGCTTGCTTTTTCTTTGAGTATTTCATTTCCATCAGCACTTAAACAGCATGTCTAGGAGAGGTTATCCAAATTCCTAGGAAAATCTCATCTAACCTGGAGGTTAGAGAGCTCTCTATGGGCATCATGAATGGGGTCGGATGGTTTACAAACTCCATGAGAGCGTATACAAAATTTGGTAAGTATGCATATATTTCAGATTATTAAAGGGCTATTTAATCACAAAAACAGCTACCTCTGCCATGGTTAGAAAATCTAAAACAAGAGAAAACAATAATGCTTCCCATAGTCACAGAGTGAGTCAATGCTAACATCAGATAAAGTGATCTGGGACTTCTGAATCCAAGGTTCTATCTGATTAGATCATTCTCCTTAAGAGATCACATATCCAGAGAGGAGGTCCACAAGAAAAATAAAACCTCATCTGTTTATGGGAGGAGAAATCACAGGCTGAGTGGGGAATAAAGCTTATTCTTTATCAATCAGGCCATCACACTGGTTTTCAAAGGGAATTTGCAAAGCAGGCTAGGTCAAAAAGAATCATTTCATTCAGCAAACATAAAAGATCCCAGAGGGAGTACTGCAGTCCCCAAATCTTAGTCTCTCTTCTTTTACGGTCTCTTACCTTGAAGTATATATTCTGTTCTAGAAATTTTTCAGTAGTTCCTTTTAGTTATGTAGAATGTAAGTCAAGTAAACATCTGATGTCCTAGAAAAAAGTGTAACTAGCCATATTTTTTTTTTAGTGAAACAAGGGCTATCTCCCACCATTCCCAACTCATTCCCACTCCAGAACCTTTCTGAACTCTCTTCCCCTATTATAAAGGGTATGTATGTGTACAGGGGAGGGGTGACTATTAGGTTATCAGATTAATACAGTGTCTGATAAGTTTAAATGACCTCAAGCTTCTCTTATTAGATCTTTTTAGAAAGCACTGGGTGGCACAATCAATAGCATCTTCTACAAAAGGGCTGTAAGAGAAGAAGTAGTAACACTCACTTTAATTTCATCTGCATCACTAACAGGCCTCATGAGAGGGAATGAGTAGGAAATAAAACCAGCAGCTAAAACTCCATTTGAATTACCGCAGCATGGTATCACTCCCAGTATGCTAGTGTACTATTCGCCTCCAGTACACAAATCACTGAGTTGGACAGCTAAATACATTAAAGCCTCTCCCATTGTTGACATTCCCAGTGTCATTCTTTTGTCCACCTTTCTTCCCCATAATGGTCAGCATCTGTTTACCACTATTACTGCACCAAATCCCTTTCTCAACATCTTTTTACCAGCAATTCTCTGTACATGCAGAATCACTAAGTATCAGGATCGAATAGGATCTGAAGGTCACTCTTCCTACTTTCATTTTATTCTTGGCAGAGTATCTTCTGTTTCTATCTTCAATTTCCTTCCCAAGCCTTGCCACTACCCTCAGAGCTTCCCCTTACTCAATGTCTATCCCTAGCAGTTTCTCCTACCGCAAACCCCTAAATCCTCACTGCCTCTATAAATATCACTGTCCCTATTTCAATATGACTTCTGGTTCTCCCAAGTGAGATCCTGAATTTCAGCTCTCAGTCATAACTAGTCACCTCAATTACATTCAGGAAGCCTTCTCCAATTAAGCCAATCCGATAAAGCTGCATTCCCCAGGCCAGTACTGTCCCCCACACCAACGCTGTCCCGGCCGTGGAAAAACTGTCTTCCATGAAACTTAGGAACGAGGCCACACAGCAAGAGGAGAGCGGCGAGCCAGCGTATTTAGAGCTGCTCCCCATCGCTCACATCACCGCCTAAACACTCGCCCCTACCCCGTAGAAAGATTGTCTTCCACCGGTCCCTGGTGCCAAAAAAGGTTGGGGCTCGCTGCTACAGTGAGCTATGATAGTGCCACTGCACTCCAGCTCCAACCTGGGCAACAGAGCAAGACCCTGTCGCTAAAAAAATTTTTAAAGTTAACTATCTGGGCCAATGTTTTTCAAATCTTTTTACTACATTTTACTTCACACATTTTAAGACGTACAAAATCTATTTTACATCACGATCTCATACATACACAATTGAAACAAATTTCATGAAACAATAATACTTACCTTTACTATGTGAACACACTGAAAATTTCTATTCTATTCCATTTTAAAAAAAAAATTACAGGTGCCATCCACTAAATTGATTTCATAACCCAGTAAGAGGATAGAACCCATAGTTTGGGTGACATTAAACTAGTCCAAACTTCCCTTTCACTGATGAAGAAACTGTAACTCAGTAGTGAAGTAAGTTTTCCAGACACACGAAGTTTGTCCATAAAGTTAAACTCACGTCTAAGTCGGAGACCAGTGTTCTTTCCGTTAAAGACCTTCGCTGCCCACTCGCAATTACACCCCGTGCCCAAACAGCTCCACAATACCATCACCAATTACTGATCCTATACTCTTCTCCAAGTCAGCCCCTCAAAGTCACTGCTCCTTGGTCAGAGTCCCCCTGCAGCCCCTGCTTCATGTTTTCCTAGGTCACAGTTTCCCCACAGTCACCATCCATCGATCAGAGTCTCCTCGGATCCGCTGCTCCTCGGTCACAGTCCCTTGCGATCACTGCCGCATACTTCTTCAGTCAGAGTCCCGTCAGAGCCTCTGCCTTGTGCTCTCCGAGGTCAGAGTCCTTCATATTCAGGGCTCTAGGGTCGCAGACCCCTTGCAGGCGGCTACAGCTCGGTCACAGTCCCCTCGGTCACAGTCGCCTCGCAGCCCCTGCCTCACACTCCCCTCGCTGTCACTGACCCATTCTTCCTTCAGTTTCCTCGCCGTCCCAGTCCCACAGTTTCTCCTCTCAAACAGAGCTGCAAGGGTATGCACACGTTGGTCTCTCACCTGAAACTCACGCTCCCTCGACCCCAATCCCTTCGGATTTCTGCCGGGCGCCGCGTCACTGACTAGGGAAGTTAAGGAGGTTGCGGGGAGACGCCCGGGAAGGCAGCTGACGGAACAGTAGCCCGGAAGTCCCGCCTCCAGCCCGCCCTCTTGCCAATCTGACCACGACTTCTCCCCGAAAACCACGACCCCTAACACAGTAGTTCCGCCTCCATAGAGGCCCCAGGGATGAAGAGACGGAGCAGAAACATCAGACACAGGAGATGGAATGGCGAAGGGTCAGCCTCCACCCGGAACTGGACAACGCAATGAAGACGCCTCCTGGTAGTAGGAGACGGATGTGAACTGTCATCAGTGCTCGGTGACAGTCCGTCAGGAAACGATACCCGGCGGCTCCCCCTTGGTCCAGTTCTGGGCCATGTCCCGCGCAGATGACCTGTGTGTGGTGGTCCTTCCTACTGTACCCAGCGCCTGGCGCAGCGCTAGACGCTCGCACCCGGGCATTCACAGTGCAGAGGCCCCAACGCCCCCGTCGGCAACTGCATCACCACAGCGCTAGATTTTAAGGGGAATTTGCGTCCGCCAACCAAGTCCGGTGAAATCCTGTGCCTGACCCAGCTCTCTTTCTCCCTGTTATTTTTGAACCAGGTTGGCTCATCAAAAAATGATCCCTAGGAATCAAATGAGAGGTAGTTGAGCAGGAGTGGATTCAAGGGAAGCACTGGTAGTAAAGCACGTGTACTAGGGTGGATGGTGAGGAGAAACGTTTTCCGTTGCTAAAGTGAACCTTTGGAAGGGTCCCTTTTTGATTCCGTAGATGTTAAGGCAAGTGGGTAACACAAGGTTATGGAAAAAGTTTTAATGCAAAAGAACTTTTTAATGTATTTACTTATTTTTTTTTTTTTTTACTTGAAAGTGGCTGAGAAGAAAGATACGTAAACTTGTGCACCTGCTGAAGAGCCTCCGTGGAGGAAAAAAGGATTTAAGTCTGAGTTTCAAAGAGGTATTTGAACACGGCTGATAGACTGAGGTGTCCCAAATAAGAACAGCTAGCTGAGGAAGACACCAGGGCCTCTAGGAGAACATCCTACAAAGATAGTAAAAGTGTGGATAGTAACCAAAATAAGCATTTCGGAAAGTCTTAAAGGTGGGCTAATTTCATACACAGCTTGGAACCTCTCAGACCCTAACACTATACTGTAGAAAATGGATGTGTGTTTCAATTAATAAGCTATGTAAGGCATAGAATGGCAACTGCTTAGCAAAAACACTGAGAGAGATAAAAGCAACAATTCAAAACATAGGAGAAAGCTTTATGCACAAATGAATTCATCTCTGTATTTTTACAATAGTGAAAAATTAGAAATAAGCAGTCCTTCGATAAGGAAATAGCAAAAATAACAATGGTATAATCAAATGGAATAAATGCATCTATTAAATTATGCTTCTGAAAATCATAATGCAAATAAAATGACAAAAACAGCTTATAACATGAGAAAGTGAAAAATGAGGATACAAAATTGCATACATGATTTTTTAAAACCTTGCAAATAAAACACTTGGGAGTTTGAGGTTGCAGTGAGCTATGATGACGCCACGGGACTCTCTCTCAGGGCGACAGAGACTCTGTCTCAAAAAAAAAACCCCGGTAGGCCGGGCGTGGTGGCTAACGCCTGTAATCCTAGCTCTCTGGGAGGCCGAGGAGGGCGGATTGTTTGAGCTCAGGAGTTCGAAACCAGCCTGAGCAAGAGCAAGACCCCGTCTCTACTAAAAATAGAAAGAAATTAATTGGACAACTAAAAATATATAGGAAAAAAAACTAGCCGGGCATAGTGGCACATGCCTGTAGTCCCAGCTACTCCGGAGGCTGAGGCAGGAGGATCACTTGAGCCCAGGAGTCTGAGGTTGCTGTGAGCTAGGATGACGCCACGGCACTCTAGCCCAGGCAACAGAGTGAGACTCTGTCTCAAAAAAAAAAACAAAAAACAATGCCGGTAGAAAATACGCCAAAATATTTACAATTGATTATGTTTGAACAACTGAAACAGATTTTTTTCCTACTTTTCTTCTCTATTTTCCAAATGTAATGAGAACATACAACAA
Source organism: Avahi laniger (assembly GCA_963575035.1). Lineage (NCBI taxonomy): Eukaryota > Metazoa > Chordata > Mammalia > Primates > Indriidae > Avahi > Avahi laniger. The sequence goes on along the minus strand of CAUYSK010004756.1, from coordinate 4,935 downwards.
AATCAAAATATTAAAAATATAAGGCCTAAAGATATAAACTACTATGTACCCATAATAATTTTAAAAATAAATTAAAATATAGATGTATATATAAAGGCCTAAAACACAACAGATTCAGTTGCCAAACTGCCAACTTATCTTTATTTTGTTAAGACATTTAACAATATAAAAAAGTTCAGATTCTTCATGGTCAGATCTTTTCCCAGCTTTTCAAAAAAATTCAATAGTAGAAACAGCCAAATGCTGCTACAACACAGAATAAACTGTCCTAAAAAATAAAACAGAACACACACACACACACAAAATCCAGAATGTTAGTACTAATAAGGGAATAAGGGGAGCACACCGTCCCAAGTCTTTGCCAATTTTCAATTATGAAGACTTTTTCCTTCTTCAAGAATAAGGATTTCCAGAGTATAGCTATAAAGTTGCTTGCCTGAGAGTAATTACAAAATTGCTTGCTAAAAGGTTAGGATGGGTAAAGAATTAGATTTTCTGAATGTAAAAATAAAATGTGAACTAGTGAACTTTAGGTAATGAATATTCATAAAATAATTATTCCCACATTTCCCGATTCATCAGAGAAATAAAATATGAAACACTTTGCGTTTCTTGGAGTAAATGCATTACCCAACCCAAGAAACTATATCATAATCTAAGCTACATTAAACTAAACTTTATCATTGATAATAGGAACAATAGCACCTTGTCATAAATTCTGAATAAGGGAAATGGTTTCTGAGTGTTTATTCTTAATCGATAAAATTTATTTGTCCATATTTTAGCTCAGAATCTCAAAATGCTTTCCAGAGCCCAGTTAAACTTGTTAAAACACTTTTTAGGTATTTATTACAGGCATTCCACCTGCCTCAACAACTCCTTAACCACCAGCCTCATCTCCAGACTGGTAATGATGGAAGAAAAACAATTTGAACCCAAGTACCTGATTATTATTATTATTATTTTTTTTTGAGACAGAGTCTCACTCTTTTTGCCCAGGCTAGAGTGAGTGCCATGGCGTCAGCCTAGCTCACAGCAACCTCACGCTCCTGGGCTCAAGCAATTCTTCTGCCTCAGCCTCCCGAGTAGCTGGGACTACAGGCATGCGCCACCATGCCCAGCTAATTTTTTCTATATATTTTTAGTTGTCCAATTAATTTCTATTTTTTTTAGTAGAGATGGGGTCTCGCTCTTGCTCAGGCTGGTTTCGAACTCCTGAGCTCAAACAATCCGCCCTCCTCGGCCTCCCAGAGACCTAGGATTACAGGCGTGAGCCACCGCGCCCGGCCCTGATAAAGTTTTTAATTACATTTATTCATTTGAGTATGACTGGCTCCCCTTGAATTATAAGCTCTCTACAGGCAGAAACCATGCCTGTCTTATTCATCATTTTATTCCTAGGCCCTCTAGTACAGAAGCTGGCACATAATAGGAGCTCAGAACTATTTGCTGAATGAATGAATTATACCATATAAGGACTCAGGAAAAGCTGCATTTTTAACTCCAAGAAGCAAAAAAACCATCACCTCAGCTTGACTCTTCCCCCAAAGAGAGCTGATAAATGAAGATTCACATAGTACTTCCCACTGCCCAGCCCTTGATCCTAAGGTAGCTGAGCATAAAATAAAACTTTGGTAGGACCATAGTATTTTAGAGCTAAGAGGTACCTTAAAATCATCTACACAAGCAGCTTCAAAACCTGGCATTCAATAGGATCATGTAGGGAACTTTTTAAAAATTCAGATTCACTGATCCAACTATTTGATCAGGATCTACTTGACTAGGGCCCCAGCATTTATAATTTAAACAAATTCCTCAAATTACTCTTAGGCAGCCACAGCCAGTTTTTGGGGAAATCTATTAGAGCTTCCTAATGTTACTGACACAATATGAGAAAAATCCAATGACTTACCTAAAGTCATTCAATTAGAAAGTGACAGAGCCAAAAATGGAACTCCTCTTTCCTAATTTACTCAATCCAGTTTCTTTATTATTTTATTTTATTTTTTTTAGATTAGTAGAGATGGGGTCTCGCTCTTGCTCAGGCTGGTCTCAAACTCCCGAGCTCAAGCAATCCTCCTGCCTCGGACTCCCAGAGTGCTAAGATTACAGGCATGAACCACTGCTCCTGGCCTCAATCTGGTTTCTGTTCTACTCTATTCTACTTTAGCTCTGATTCTACTAATCCATAACCTGGGAGTATATGAATAGAGGATGGGATTATTTCTGGAGCAAGTATAAAATAACAACATGTGATTAAAATATTTAAAAAATTGTGATGACTTACCAATGTTTAAATGTAACCTCTTTAAAGATTATTCATTATTTTCATTTAGTTTTGGGAAATGGCTTTAAGATAAAGTAATTAATTTTATTACCAAAAGAAAAATCACCTTTGCTCATGGAATCCTCACCATCCAAATTTTTTGCAGCTAAGCAAAGTGTGATTTATTCAAACAAACAAATAAGTAATTAAAAATTTTAGTTAGCAATTATTACTTTAATATGGATTACCAGGATTGGGTTTTAGAACATAGTAATTTATGGAGGAGGTGACTAAAAATAATTTTTAAATAATAATGGTAAATAAATAATATGCTATTCCCAAATTCAAATCTGTGAAGACTTATATCATCTGCAAACATAACAAGTTTCCTTGCCTTCTAAGCAGCACTAGGTTTCTGTGAGATAGGCTGACGCCACAGCACTCTAGCCTGGGCAACAGAGCGAGACTCTGTCTCGGGAAAAGAAAAAAAAATCATCTCATCCAAAAGAAGTCTAAGACAAACGTCTAAAAACTAAAGTGTTCTTACATCTTACTAAATATTAAGTAATTTGATTTGGAATGCCCACATGTCCTTAGAAAGGAAAAAAAGGTTTCCAAATAGACTTACATTCATGAAAACATCATGAGTGTAGTTGTCAGTGTCAGCATCCCAGAAACATCGAGCAGCCATGCTAAAAAGTCAAAGAATGAAGAACAATCAACAATATAACAAGGATGTGAGCTACATATATCTACCATGAGCAAAAGATTTCCTCAATACATTCCTATAGATCTGTGCTTCCAAACCTTTTCACAAGTTGGCACACAGAGAAAATCATATTGGTACAGCAGAGTAACTGGGTAAAACTGGAGAGCCTAGAGTCATAGATGAAGCTTCTTACAGCTACGGGTGACCAGCCAGGGGCTCTAGCAGCCTCATATCCTGACTGGCTGCCTGAAAGCTACAGGGATCAATACCCTGAAGTCTTTGGTATTCTGGGTGGGAAGTTCTTAATAGAATACTTCAGCTAACATATTTGTGTGTGACTTTTAATGAGCTCAATTCCTGTACAATATTAGGAGGAGGAAAGGATGGAAAGGGCCCAATAAATTATTTAGTCCAGCCCAATAATTTTATAGATTCCCAGAAAAGAAAGAAGCAAAGTCTGAACTAGAATTCAGTCTTCTAACTAATTCTAAATCCAGTATTATCTCTATAGGATGCTATGCTACCTCTAAATTCTCAAATTGGCCATTCTCTTCTCTCCAATTCTTGTGTATGAAGAAAATATTAAAAATTTCAAAATAAAAATCAATTAAAAAGTGGAAACAATTTAAATGTCTACTAGGACTGGATTGGTAAATAAAATTATGATATTTCCGGGCAACAAAATTCTATGCAGCCATTAAACTATTAAAGAAATATTTTGCAAGCCAGGCACAGTGGCGCACACCTATAGTCCCAGCTACTTGGAAGGCTGAGGCAGGGGGATAGCTTGAGCCCAGGAGTTTGAGGCTGTAGCGCACTATAATTGCACCTGTGAAGAGCCACTGTATTCCAGCCTGCACAATGTAGCAAGACCTCATTTCTTTAAAAAAAAAAAAAAACACCAAGTGCCAAGGCTCATGCCTGTAATTCCAGCACTTTGGTAGGCCAAAATGGGAGCATTGCTTGAGACCAGGAGTTCAAGACCAGCCTGGGCAACATAAGGAGATCTCATCTCTACAATAAAGAAAAAGAAAAAAAAATACAAATATTTTACATTTTTATTAAACATATGGACATGATCATTAACATTTATTGAGTGCTTACTTTGTGCCAGGCACTAATCTAAGTGCTTTTACGTGTATTAACTCACTTAATCCTAAGAGGTAGGTGCTGCTATTATACCCATTTAATAAATGTGGAAACTGAAGGTCAGAGAAATTGAGTAAAGTGCCCAATTTTAGTTATTATCACCTTAGTAAGGATTATCAGGATTGGGTTTTAGAACATAGTGATTTATGGAAGAGGTGACTAAAAATAATTGAGCAGCCTAGTAAGTGTCACAACTAGTAAGTGACAAAGCTTGGCTTTGAACCCAGGTACTTCAGAACCCACGCTTGAAGAGAAAGACATACCATATTATATTGGTTCATTTTTGAACATTTTTTTTTTAAAGTTTTACATAGTAGAGCTCCCCTTACATAGTAGAGCTAAAATACTAGCTCCCCTAGTATTTTACATATTTTTAAATCAAAAAAGTTCCATCTGGCCGGGCGTGGTGGCTCACGCCTGTAATCCTAGCACTCTGGGAGGCCGAGGTGGGTGGATCGTTCTGAGCTCAGGAGTTCGAGACCAGCCTGAGCAAGAGCGAGACCCCGTCTCTACCAAAAAATAGAAAGAAATTAATTGGACAGCTAAAAATATATACAGAAAAAAAATTAGTCAGGCGTGGTGGCACATGCCTGTAGTCCCAGCTACTCGGGAGGCTGAGACAGTAGGATCACTTGAGCCCAGGAATTTGAGGTTGCTGTGAGCTAGGCTGGCGCCACGGCACTCGCCCCAGGCAAGCGAGTGAGACTGTGTCTCAAAAAAAAAAAATTTTGTTCCCATCCACACACCATAAAATTTTAGTGGGTGTAAGTTATTGTTCTCTTAACTAATTAGTTTGTGTATAGAGTAATAG
>CAUYSK010004752.1:0-54205 GCA_963575035.1 Avahi laniger | reverse complement strand
GGGGGACCATCGCAGAGGGGTGGTGGGGCCATTGCTGTGGGAGGCGTGAGCCGGGGGTCCTCGGAGCTCACCCGTCCCAGGGTCCAAGGCAGCCTGGGAACAAAACCACCACCCTGCATCCCCGGAAGCCGGCACTCCCTGGAGGTCCCATGGCGCTTGGACACATGATATCGAGGGGCCTTTCTTTCTTTCCTTTCTTTTCCTTTGCGCTAATCTTCTGCACTCGTGACAGGCAGAGGTCCCCGACCACCGGGGATCCGGCAGGCCCCTCCCGCTGCAAAGGCTAAAAGGTTACTTGAGGTCATCGATGTCCCTGGCACATAGGGAGTGCTGGCCACTCTGCTAGATCTCAGCAGGTGATTTGGGGACTGCAGATGTCCCTACCTTCCTGCACTGGAGGGAGAACCCCGCTGCAGCCCTGAGGCCATGCTCTGTGGGGCAGTCAGCCGTGCGCCAAGAGATGGGTGGATGCTTTGAGAAGAGGAGGGACGGGGGTCTGTCCCCTCTGGAGGGGCTGGTGTTGACTCCACTCTGGGGCCCTGCAGGCCTGAGGAGTGTGGCACCATCAGCCAGGGGCTCGGTTTCTTTGAAGGGAGCAGCCCTGAGGAATTTTCTGGAATGTGCTCACTACTTTGTAAGGACTCTTTGCCCAGCACATCTCCCCAGGAGTGCAGTCCTCGAGTCTCCGGGTTTTGTCTGTGCTCGGAAGTGGCACACTGCCCCCTCTGCCCTCAGCCATGGGGTGCGCGGTGAGCTCCCCACCTACAGGGCGATTGTCCTGCGGGCAAGAGGGGAGGGGGCGAGACTGCGGACACAGCGTGAGGGCCCAGCGGTGTCCGGAGGAGGTCCTGCCCACGGGCTGTCCCATGTGGACAGCATCCCTGCACTGTGGCCGTCCCCAACCCCAAGGCCAGCACTTGGGTGTTGGGAGGAGCCCGGTGGAGCCTGTCAGCTAGAGGTTCCCTGCTCGGTGGCCTGGCCTCAGCCCCGGCCTGACCCAGCCCAGCTGTGTGAGCTGGGGCCACGCAGTGGGGGAACCGTCACCCTGCGCCTCGAGTGGCCTGTGTCCAGCCGTGTGTTTGGTGTTGGCCGAGCCCTGCGTCAGTGCTGGCACCCGAGCCACTGCTCACCCACGACGTCACTCTCTGCGTCGAGGCTGCACGTCGGGGAAGCCGCGGGCAGTCAGCAGCATTATCCTGGCTTTGCGGGAAACTGAGGCTGGGAACGGCAGGCACTGGGCCAGGTCCAGCTGGCGAGTGGGTGGGACCCCAGGGCTGCCTCCCTGAGAGCCTGCGGACCTGGTGTCCAGAGGGTGGGACGGGGCTCTGGGGCCAGTCAGTGGCGGGGCCGCGGCGCTGCTGTCTGCAGAGAGCTTCTGGGCCCTCTTGGGTCCTGGGACTCAACCCACGGGCTTGCGGGAAAGCTCACCACTGGCTCTGCCATTTCTTTCCCTTTCGTTTCTCACCGACACATGATAGTTGTACGTATTTATGGGGTGCGGAGTGGTGTTGTGATGTATGTGTACCGTGTGCAATGCTCAGATCAGAGTAGCTAGTGTATCCATCACCTCGAATATGTATCATTTCTTTACGTTGAGAACATCTGAAATCCACCCTTCTGGCGTCTTGAACATGCGCAATAAATCATTGCCAACCCCTGCGCCCTGTGGTGCTGTGGAGCCCTGGTGTGTGCTTCCTGTCCAGCTGTGATTTCCTGTCCCTTAACCACCATTTCCTTGTCTCCGGTCCCCAGCTCCCCCTCTGGTGGCCACAGCCCTGCTCTCTACCGAGGGGCTCCATTACTGTTAGCCCCACGTCTGCGTGAGAACGTGGTGCCTGGCTTATTCCACTCAATGCAATGCCCTACGGTTCCACCCACGCTGCTGCACGTGGTGGTTTCATCCCTTTTCGTGGCTGCATAGTGTTCCACTGCTTGCAGACACCACGTTTTCTGTCTCTGCTCCCCCGCTGAAGGACTCCATGAGCAGAGCTGCCGTAAACGCAGAGCCACAGACGCCTTTTTGACCTGCTGACTTCTTTCCTTCGGACGTGTGCCCAGCAGTGGGCCTGCTGTTCCATACGGTGGTTCTACTTTTAGTTTTCTGAGAAACCTCCGTACTGTTCTGCAGCGGCCGTCCTGGTTTCCACAGCCGCCGACAGCGCGCGAGCTCCCCTTTCTCCGATTCCTCAACCCCATTTATTTCTTGTCTTTTGATAATCACCATTCTGACTGAGGTGAGATAATATCTCATTGTGGTTTTGATTTGCATTTCCCTGATGATTACTGCCGTTGAGCATTTTACAACACACCGAGGAAGGACACCCTCTCCAATAAACGGGGCAGGGGAACCGGTGCCCGTGTGCGGAGGAATGAGACTAGACTCTGTCACTTACCGTGTACAAATCCCAACTCAAAATGGATTAAAGACGTAAAGTCAGACCCCAAACTATAAAACTACTAGCCGACAAGGCAGGGACCCTTCAGAGCCTGGCCTGTGCAGGCACTTTGGATGAGACTACCACACAGGCAAGAACAACAAAAATAGACAGACGGGGCCGCATCGAACTACGGAGCTTCTGCACAGCGAAGGAAGCAGTCACCGCAGTGAGGGACAACCTGCAGGACGGGAGAAAATATCTGCAAACCATTCGACCGAGAGGGACCAATATCCGGACTACACAAGAAACCAACAGCAGAAAACCCACCTAATCCCGCTGAAGCGTGGGCCGGGGTCTGAGCACACCCTTGAAAGAGGACATGCAGGCGTCCACCCTTGGTATCTTGCCGAAGTTCATGTTCATTGTTTTGGAAAACGAACTTGCCATTATTATTACAGCTTTCAGCCTCAAATGTGAGGGCAAACCTTCATTCTGCAAAAACAGATTTCAGATTTGAGAGAAAATGAACAGTGGGGTCTCTGGAGAACTCTTACAGCAATGCTGTGTTCTGGGGAGGGGACCCGGCTGTGCCTCTGAGTCTTGCCGCAGCGCCTGTGAAATTGGGTATGAAGCCTCCTCCTCCAGGAAGCTCTCTGGGCTCCCTCCCCCGTGCTCACAAGTGCTCTGAGCCCCGGCTGCAAGAGCAACACCAGGGAGAGGTGGGGGTCGGTCTGCGTGGACCCCAAGACCCGCGTCCTTGCGCTTTCCTGACCCTGCCGAGCGGCAGGCCTGGGCGTTGCGGGCCTTGCTGGCTCCCTTCCGACACCCAGGAGCACTCGGGGACTTACAGAAAGGGCTTGGTTGTCGCAGACGTCACTCCTTTGCGGGTTTCTCACTCCTCCCTGACCTGAGGGAGGCAGGGGTGATGCACTGGGTGGATCCTTGCGCTCGCGGACATCGCTGTCATGTGGTACGGGGACGTGCTCGACCGGTGACACCGAGCAATCTTAGGGCTGCGCAGGACAAGGCTGCACCCAGAGCTGGTCTCCGCCCCACTGGGAAGTGGGCGCAGAGTCTCGGGGAACTGAGGGGAGCGGGGGCCGCCCTGGGGTGCAGCTGGGGGGATTCTCAGCCTTCTCCTAACCCCGATCACACACCCTTGTCACCACCTGCTGGCGGAGAAGCCGACCAGGCCTGGCCTGGGCAGTAGCGCACCCCTGCTGGACTGCTCCCTGGCAGCCTGGGTCGGGTGGCTCAGGCTTCGCAGGAGGGGTGGGCAAGAGCCTCCTGTGCTCCCTGTGCCCCCCCACTCTCTCCTGGGGCCGCACCAGCGCAGAGAGGCACCGTGTGGCGCCGTGCGGCTCCCGCGGTGTGGGAGACGGCTAACGAGGACAGGAGTGAGCTCCTGCTGGAAAAGGCCCTCCGTCGGCTCCACACCCCCGGGCTGCAGAAAAGCTGCTTCTCAGTTTCCCCTCCCGAGACACGCCTGCCGGGGCCGATGAAAGCTCCGTGCTCTTTCTGACGCGCAGAGCGGTGGCTCCCCGAGCTCTTCTCCAGGTCGACTCTCTGGGTATCGGAAGTGAGCACCCCTGTGCAGTCCCTAAACGACGCTGCTGGCGACCGCTCCTCCCTGCTGGGAGCACCTCGGGGTGACGTGCGGGGGTCGGCCTGCGCCGCGTGGCGCGTCTCCCTGGTGGAGGCCGATGAACAGCCGAGGGGCCCCTGGCTGGGCTGCAGGTGCTGACGGAGCTCAGCGTGGGGAGAGGTGCGCCCAGGGGCGTCCCCCGTGAGGCTGGTGACCGGGACAGCCGCAGGGCACAGGGCACCTCGGGCTACGCGGAGGCGACCCCAGGGAAGACGGCCGTGGTGCGGGCTGGGATTTGGGGAGCGTGGCTAGGGGACCCCCCAACCCCAGTTCCCCGTGTGCCTGCGTCTCGCAGCCCAGAGCAGTCTGGGGAGACAGACGCAAGGTGACAAGTCCCTGGCAGGGTGCCGTGGGAGGAGGTGGCTGTGCGTGCGGTGCCCGTGTCTGGTTCCCTCTGCTCTGTGTCGTGGCCACGGCCACACCACAACAAGGAAACAGTCTCCTGTTCCACTCATGGAGAGGCGGTGATTTTTTAAAGGAACTGTAACAAAAAAACTAAAGGAAAGTAACAGTCTGAAATGAGGATGGTACCAAAATCTTGACAGTTTGCAGACCAGGGGCTGTGTGCATGCACACGTGTGTGGGAACGCCAGCACAGCTGCTCTCAGTGTAGCTTCCCTGGTGAAGGGTCGTGCACACCCTGGGGGCTTCCAGGAGGAGGAAGCGAGTTGGGTAATAGGTTCTTAGAACCTCGAATAACATCATTTCCGTCAACGATGTTGCCTTGTAACCAAGAGGTAAAACAAGTTGGTTTGTTTATAGTTTGCTCGCGTGAGGTCGCGGTTTCCGAGAACCTACCCGTGACGCGGGTGAGGACTTACCGTACACAGAGTTAGTGCAAGTTCCGGTCGCCCTCAGCCGCCTCCTCTCAGGGGCAGCACTAAGCCCACCACGGTCCCTCATGGGAGTATTTACTGGGCACTCACCCCACGCCCGCCACGAACCCCATTTGGCTGGACCCATTTCAGGCTCCAGGACACAGAGGCTCCCAGAGGCAGGGGGTCAGCCGGGGCCTGAGCAGCATGTGCCGAGGGGCCGACTGTGGCCCGGCCGTGGGGAGTGTGCGGGACCAGGCTGCGCGCTGCTCTCTGGCCGTGGGGCCTGGCGCGGGCCCTGGTCTTGTCGGTGACAGGCTGAGAAGGCCACCTCATCTGTCTGCTCCCGTGGACGGCGCCATTCCCCAGGACCCGAGTTGGCAGCCCTGCCCGCCACGCCGGGGGACAGTCGAGAGGGGCGGGAGAGAAGGGGAAAGACTCGGCCCTCAGACGGCCTTTCCACTAAGAGCCCAGCTCCACGCGAGAAGCCCCCAACCCCGACGCCGGGGGCTGGGCTCACTGAGGCAGAGACGGCAGGTGTCGGGGTCGGTTTCCGCTCTCCAGGCCCCCGGGCCCCCAGCCTCGCGTGTGTGCCGGCTCCAGATGAACTGAACACATGCTCCTCTGAAATTCCAAATTGCAAAATTTCATCTCAATTAATGCAGAATAAGTTTTGGGAGCCGGCAGTAGGCATTGGAAGATTAAATGACACCTTCTTGGCATCTCACATTGGCGAGAAGGCCAACTGATTATTTTCATATTACAATCCTCAGGCATTGTCAAATTGATTAATAAATTCACTGAAAACCCGTGACTTCTTAATAAATTTAATTTCAGTAGTTGGGGGATAACTTTGCTGTGACCTTTGAGTCTCAGCTCTCTTTGTCGGAGTGTCAACACGGGGGCAACATTCTCCTGGAGGTGGCCACGAGCTCTCTTCCCTTTGGAACCTGCTAGGCTCGAGGTACGTTTCTGTGAGCTGCATCTCTGAGGATGTGGTCTTAAGCGTCCTGAGGCAACGTGGGGCAAGCCCTGTGGCGGCTGTGTGGGCAGAGTGTAGAGCCTCTGGGGCCAACCCCCAACCCTGTCAGCCAGGTGCTCTGTCCCAGCTGGGAACCACCAGCCTAGGCTACAGGGAACTGCTGAAATTGAGCACAAAACATAGCTCTGAGCTTCCTGGCAGACAAGGCAAAAAGGGAAAATCCACTACTCAGGTGGCTCTCTCCGTCCACTCATGACTGGCAGCGTTTGAGAGTGTTGAAGAAGCATTAATGGTGCTGTCAGTCCAGGATGGCACTGGGGAGACACTTTGACGAATTATCTCCAACCTCCAAAACCATGCAGGGTGTGCACTGCCATTTCCATTTTTTTGGTGAAAACGGAGGTCCAAGTTGGACATGCCATGGGCCTCCCAGCCAGCACGTGGCTGAACCTCAGTTAGGAATCTTTCCACAGTGGGGAACAGAGACCCAGAAAAGCTTGAGCGGAGCTGGCTGCCACGGGAGCCCTGGGCCAGGCAGATACCCGTGCTGCTCAGCAGCGGCGACCTTGACCTATCCTGCTGTCCTGAGCGCTGCGGGGACCCTTCTCCTTGGTCATCCTCACACTGCTCCTCTCCCTGGGTGTCTTGAGCTCAGCCCATGGGAGCCCCACTTCTCCTAGCACCCCAGTCCCTCTCCCACCTTCCCACCTGCTCCTCCGCTGTCCCTGGGCCTCCCCTCTCAGGGCGACCCCGGCCGTCCGTTGCCAGCTCCAGGGTGTCCTGAGGGCTCTCTGCACCGGCGCCCCTCCCGCCCAGTGGCTCCCTGCCCCTCTCCCCCAACACTGGTCCCGCTGGGCCCTGACTGGGTCACCTGCTGCCCTCATTCTTCCCAAATGCTCGCTCGGGTAGCTCAGTACCCCCAACATGCCTGTTAAGCGCTGTCTTCCACGCTGGCAGACTCGGGTCTGACGCGGGAAATAGCGCACAGAAGCAGAAGTCCATGCTCTAGGTGTGGCAGGCGTCTCTGTCGAGGACAAACAGGACACCCAAAGGGAGGGGGTTGTCCAGGGACTTCGGGGTGGGGGGCTGGCTGGCTGGTGTTTGCAGGGGGTGGGGGTCTCCTCTGGTTCCTCCCATCAGAGCCTCAGCCGGGGCCACTGGGGGTCTCCGCAGTCTCTGTGGGCAGGTGTCTCTCCTCCAGGTGGGCTGAACACAGAGGCCCCTGGCCCGCCCAGCCCCTGTGCCCAGCGAGCGCCCTCAGCCGCCCGCCACTCCGCGACCTCCGGCCTTGACCTCCCAGTCAGCAGGTAGAGGAGAAACAGATTTGGGGAAATGGGGCCTTGGCTGCGGCTTTCTGATTGGCCCGGTGACGTTCTTGCCATTAACTTTATGGCGCGATACCCAAGGACTAATTAAACCAGATGGCGGTGGAACCCGGGTGGGGGTGCAGAGACGGTTTTACATTTAAGTTGATCAGAATTAGGTGGAATGGCATATGCTCGTGGAGATTAAGAATTTTTAACTACATATTAACGGCGTTTCTTAATGCTCCTGCTGGTGATCTCAGCACAATCCGACCCCCTTTGCACAGTTAATTCTCACTGTTCCTGTTCTCCTGTCACCAGAACCACGCGGCCGCTCGGTTTTCGTGTAATTTAAGCGAGTGTAATACTCATTGCAGACATCATCACCGTCGCCGTGTGACATTAGCAGCTGAACGACGCGGGGACCGACCCCCAGCTCTCATCACCAGCTGGGGGCCTTTTCCCGCTGGAGCCTGGGACGGGTCCAGAAGCCATCTCTGGGACCGTGCACGCCGACCTTGTCCCTGGGCGGGGCGAAGACCTCTGCCGCCCCTCTGCTCTCAGGGTCTGTTGTGTCCGTGGTCGGGGGACCAGGCTCAGAGGCAGTGGGGGACCCTCGTGGGCTCCCCCAGGTTCAGATGGAGGAGAGGCCAACCCCCACTGGGGCCAGCGCCTTCCGGGTTGGCAGCTGCAGCCCCAGCCAGGGCCGCGCCGGACCCCGTCGTGGCCGTATCTGAGGCCTCCAAGCCGTGCTAGGCCCTGCGGTGGGGACGGGGCCTTGGGGCCTCCAGGGAAGCACACGCTGCTCCCCAGGGACGGCGAGAGGGGGGAGTCTGGCTGCCCTTACAGCCTCGCAAACATTTAATTTTTGTACTGAGGTAAAATTCACATAAAATGGACCATTTTAAAGAGTGCGTCCCAGCAGCCCTCAGCACCTTCGCAGTGTGGCACAACTGCCGCCGCGGTGGGGTTTGCACACGTTTTCATCACCCCGTCGGAAAACCTGCACCCCTTAACGGTGCCCGCCTGCCCTGCCCCTCCCCTGGCCGTGCGTGGAGACACCTGCGCAGGCCTCAGAGGCCCCGCGGGACCGGGACGTGGACGTCTACCCGCAGGGCCAAAGGCTCTGGCCCAGCTGCAGGACTGCCCAGATGAGCAAGACCCTGGATGAGGCCTTCGGCCCCCAGGGCCTCCCGTTCCCCGTCGCAAACAGGCAGTGCTGCCGGGGTGTCCGCCCAGCGCCAGGAAGTGCCCCGCAGAGGCACCCAGTAATCCTAGCCCCGGGCCTGTGTCCCCAGCCCAGACCCCTCCTGGCCGGGGCTGCCGGGGCCAGCCTGGTGTGCTGCGTCCCCGATGCAGGAGGGGGGCGGTGCTGAGACCCCTCCTTGGTCGTCTCCCTGCCCATCTCCCCGCCCTGCCTCCGCATTCCTCCCTGCGGTCTGGGCTGCTGGTGGGACCTGGCCCAGGGGCTGTCCCGGGAGCACTCTGCAGCCTGGCCTGGGCCCTGGGCCCGGCTGTCTGTGTCTGGGCAGCACGCACACATCTGGGGCTCTGCCCGCAGCCCTGGCCCTGGGCCGCCGCGGGGCCGGGTCGTGTCCGGGTGGACGTGGGCCCCTTGTGTGGGGGAGGCAGACCCCCCGGGCCTCCGTCCTGCTGCCCGACACCCCACTCCCTCAGCCGCGGGCCACGAAGAGGCCAGCGTGTGACTGCGGCCCAGGCTGCCGCGCCCTCTCCCCCACTCTCGGCTCCGGGCAGGCGTGTGGGTGGGGGAGAAGCCCTGGCAAAGCCCACTCTGTTTTCCTGCCCAGTGACGCTCACATGTGACCGGGCGGGGACAGCCCTCGTGAAAGCCCCTTTGTTTCTTCTCGATAATTAAGAAGTAGCAGCAGGCCTCCCGGGGGCCGGCCCCACGTCCTCTCTGGATGCCGGACACGATCGTCGGCTGGACGAGGGGGCCCAGCAGTTGACTCCCTGGAAAACCCCCGCGCCGCCCACCATGGCGTCCTGCTGCTTCTCGCGGGGGCTGCCCCCCAACCCCCATTATCGCACCACCAGGCCCCATCCCTCGGGGGAATAAGTGCGGGATGTGGGCACCCAGGACCCGGGTTCGAGATGTGGTTCTGCCTCCCTGGGGCTCGGTCCTCCAATCCGTGAAATGGGGACAATGACGCCGTCTGCCTGCAGAGAGTGGGGTGCTCCCAGGCGCTGGCCAGGGAATGCCCGGGGTCCCCAGAGCAGGGCAGGGCGTTGTCTGGCCCAGGCCCACCTCCCCCAGCCCCCACATGTTCATCCGGTGCCCTCTGCTCAGTGGGGTCGCGAGTCTTCCGGAACCTCGGGTTCCCACGAAAGACTCAGGACCCGCAGTCCCACTGCGTCACCGTCCCTGCCTGCCCAGCACGAGGACCCCAGGGGCTCCTGATGAGAAATCCGAGCCCTCCAGAGGGAAGCGGAGGCCCCGGAGGACACGGGTGCTGAGGGAGGCTCCAGCCCGGGTTGTTCTGGAGCGGGGAGTGCGCTCGCCCCTCTCCCTGGAAGCAGATTTACCCCAGCCGCATCTCAGCTGGGGGGCGGGCAGAGGCGGGATCAGGATCAGCCCCTTCCCCTCCTCAGGGACCGAGGCGGCCGGCGCGCCCAGCAGCCCAGCTCTCCGGAGTGCCGGGAGGGAGGCTCCGCGTCCGCAGCGGGCCGGGAGGGCTCCGGGGCCTCGCTGACCGACCCTCGCGCAATCAACAGCCTTCAGTGGCTGACCCCAAGCAGAGAGCTATGGGGTAGTTTAAATTTGAAAATTAACATGGAATCAAAAGAGACAGAGTAATTTTTCATTCTGCTTGAAAGGTTATTTGCTTTTCCAACTGATGCTTAGTGTACTCATACACGATGTCAAAAGGTAAATGATTTTAAACCAGATTCAATTTAAATTTCATTACATATTTGTAGGAGATGGAGGCTCCAAGAATCCCTCGCCTTCTCTTTGAGGACCTCTCACTTTTAATAACTCTGGTGCCTCACGCCCTAATCTGTTTATCACGCAATCGTGCGGCGGGGGCCGCGCCTCTCGGAGTCAGACTCCGCGTGTGCGTGAAGCGGGGCTGGTCTCTGGGGCTGCCTGCGCTGGGGACGCGTCGCTCTCGGCCCCAGGTCTGCTTGGCCGTCCCCGGCGGGACACATGCCATTTCACGTGAGGGGGGAGCCTCCCCCAGGAAAGCAGACGCGGGCGCGGTGTCCTGTGGCCGCCGGACCAGAGGGAGGCTCGGGTGGGTGGGGCGGGAGCAGCTCCAGACCCGCCACCAGGAGCATTTGGCCCAGACGCAGTGTGGTGCTGGGCAGGTCCCTGCGTGCAGCCTGAGCAGCCCAGGCAGCAAAACCCCTTAAGGTCCTTTGCGCCGGTGTCACGCCTCCTGCCCAGTTGTGATCATAGCTTGACCATGCAGCAGCTGTGCAACCTTGGACCAGTTACCCACCCTCTCTGTGCCGTGGTTTTCTCATTGGGAAACAAGGGTAATGACAGCACCACTCTACTGGGTTGAAGGGCGTCCCGTCAAAATCCATGCCCTCGTGGAGCTTCAGAACGTGACCTTATTTGGAAACTGGGTTGTCGTGGATGTAATCAGTTAAGACGAGGTCCCACTAGAGCAGTGGGGGGCCCCGAACCCAATGACCGCTGTCCCTACAAGGTGACATGAGACACAGAGTGACAGAGAGGGATGCCCAGGGACGATGCAGGCAGAGGTTGGAGCGGTGCGTCCAAAAGGCAGGGGGGTCAAGGGTGGCCGGCACACCAGAGCCGGGGGAGGCAGGCTCCTCCCCCGGGGCCCAGGGGGAGCCAGCCCTGCTCACACCTTGAGTCTGGACCCGGCCTCCAGAACCGTGTGGAGATAAAGTTCCGTGGTGCAAGGGGCCCGGTTTGTGGTGTCGTGTTACGGCAGCCACAGGACACCAACACCACCCTGGAGGCAGGTGTGAGGGTCTGTACAGGCCCAAGACCACGCACAGGTGTGCACAGGTGTGCTGCTTCCCTCCCGGTTCCTGGTGCGCCGTCTCACCCCACTGCCCCACGTCCACAGGCCACCAAGACTGGCTGTGGGGAGGGCAGTTTCCTTCTGGTGGGTGAAGTGTGCCACTGGGGGTGACCTCAGGAGGAGGCACCTGGCAAGTGACTTCTCACGCCAGCCTTACTCCAGGGGAGACAGTAGAACAATTCCGCCAGGGCTTGGGAACGATTCCGTGGCGGTCCTGAAGTCATGCAAGGGCATTTTGGGGTGAGGCCAGTGTGGGAAGGGGGGGCAGAGGCTTTGGGGCGGAACTGGGAGCTGCTGGACTGGGCCAGGGAACGATGGGCAGGGTGGGGTGGAGGGAGGGCCCCTGGAGCCCCAGGCCCGAGCACAGGTGCAGAGGAGACCTGGGGCTCAGGTGCCAGCAGACTTCCCTGCTGTGGCCAGAGAAGGGCTAATCTGCCGTCTCGCCTTGTTCAGGGGTCCTGGTCTGGGGGTTCCCGTCAGGGCAAGCCCACGGTTGCTTGCAGATCCCGGGCTTCGGCACATCCCTCAAGCCTGGGCCGGGGGTCCCTGAGTGGGGGGAGGCCGGGCCTGCAGTGGGGCCACGGTCCAGGCAGGCCAGGTCCTGGGGGAGGCCCAGAGGGCGGGTTCTGGTGCGCCTGCATTCAAAAATGTCTGTCTGCAGGGAAAGCACGTGGGGGTGGATGGAATTTTCTTTGGAAATTAATTGCCTGGTGAATTCTCCCCACTGCAGCCGTAACGGCATGGATCGGGCGTGCACGGAGGGCTGTGAATGGGCTTCCATGGCCCGTGGCACCAATTACAGTCCCAGCGTCGTGCCTCTGGCCTTTCTTACCAGCAGGATGTTGCTCTTAAATGCACATCTGGGCACTTTTAAAAAATAATGTCAATGCATTCGAGGAACACTTCTCCCGGATCTGGGTTTGTTTTATTTTGCAGCGTGGAACAGTGAGGAATGGAAGGGCCCAGATCGCAGCCCGGCTGGTCTGCAGACGCGCTCCCACCAGCCGCGTGCCGCACCCACCTCCGTCCCATTGTCTCTTCTCCTGCGACGCTAATGATATTGTTTGTTCTTGGTGCCACACAAAAAAAGCACAAGATAATCAGCCAGGCATTAGTCATCATTAAGCTGGTAGACAAAAACAAAAAAATCCTAAAGCACTGTTTCCAGGATGGGCGTCGTGTCTGCGATGAGTGGTTTTTATTACAAATGTGGGGTTTCGGGATCCGTCACGGCTGGTGGAGCCCGATGGAGATGCTCGGTGGCCAATGGCCCCACCCATTAGGCGCAAGAGGTAAATATGGCGAGAAGGTTAAATTGCCGCCTGGAATCACCCGTCTTTATTGGATTTGTCAGGAAAGCGTCCTATTCATTTCTGGGCGTGCCGGGCGTCCTCAGTGTGGTTATCCGTCCTCATCTGCATCCACGGACTTGGAGTAGGCCTCAGACGCCCGTGGTCGTGGGAGGCTGCGGGGCTCTGTGGGGAGCGGGGTTCTCTGTCCACTCCTAGGGCTCATTAGCCTCAGCTCAGCCTGGAGCAGGTCAGGGCCACGGGCACCGAGGCCATAGCCAGGATGCCACACGCATCTGGGCTGGAAGCTTTGCGGGAAACGCAGCCCGAGCCCCAGGCCAGTGCGGACACCCCAGGTGGGGAGGCTGGGAGTGGAGGGGCTGGCTCTCGCGCTTCTCTCGGTGCCTGGCGGTGGCTGCTGCGTTCACTCGGAACGTTTTTCCCTGCAAGGAACAGGGAAAGCCGATCCCTGGCCGGCATCGGCTTACACAGCCAGGAGGGCTTTTCCCATGAAGAAGCCAGAGGTGGCAGCGCAAGGCTGACTTTGGTGTCCACGCCGTGGGCTCTTCCACCTCTCCCGTGCCCGTCCTAGTGTCTGGTGTGGCGTCGTGGCCGCGGGGAGCCTCCGCAGGTCTGGGCACTGTGTCTGCAAGGCAGCCATGGCCACCTCTATGGCTTTCGGTGGGCTGGCAGAGGGCTTCTGGAACCCTCTGTCCCCAGCCCTCTCGCCCTACCCTCAGGCTGGGAGGCGGCGCAGAGCACCCCTTCCCCAGGTCTGGGGGAGGCCGCGGCAGCCCCCCAGCACAGGCGCCCCGCAGGGCTGGGCTCCGTCCCGCACCGTCTCGGAGTCAGCTGCCCTCGGTGGCTGTGCCTGCGGAAAGTCCACACCCCCGTCCTCCCTGTCCTGAAACTGAGGCCGCCTGGGGAGCATCGTTAGTGTCCCACCCCGTCGGAGGCTGTCCCCATGCCTCTGCCCGGGAAGGGAGTGTCGTTCCCTCCAAATCCAAGGAAAAGGGAGAGGCTCAGAGGAACATGGATGGGGGTGGCCCCCAGACACCCAGCTGGTCTTGCAGTTGCCTTGGGCTTTGTGGCCACAGAACCAGGAGGCTCGCTGGGGCCCGTGGGTGGGAGTTCAGGGTTGAGGTCAACTGTAAATCAGCCCCGGGAGCAAGCGTGGCCTGCGGCAGGAAGTGCCTCGCTGGCCTGTTCCTCCGAGACTCTGGATGGGAAACCCCCGGCAAGACCCCAGCGTGGAGGTGCCTGGTGTCCACCATCCACTGTGTCCTAGGCACTGGGAGGAGACGGCGTGGGTGCTGAGCACAGAGGCAGGACACCTCCTCAGGAAAGGAGGAACGGCTCCCGGCGTTGCCGGAGCTCCCCAGCGGGAGAGCCAGAGCCTGACACTCACAGTGGACGATGCCAGGGCTGGACAGGCCACAGCCTGGGAGCCGTTGACTCCGTCCCTTCCTCTGAAGCTTGTGCACGGAGCTCCCCAGTGCCTGTTGTACCCCAGACTGAGCTCCCCGCCTGACACGGGCCCCGCGGTGTCCTGACTCTCGGAGGCTGCCAGGGAAGTGGGCACGTTACCACTTGTGGTTTCCACACCGCTGGCTTTGCTGCGGGGCGGCCTCATCTGCTAGCTGTGATGGAACAGCCTTGTTCCTGCTCCAGGCCGTACGGCACGGCTGGGGGTGCGGCAGAGCCTGGTCCACGTGCAGCCCCTCCAGGGGGACCCACAGGGCAGGGTTGGACCAGCCAGAGAGCCCGAAGACTCTGTTGGACCCTCCCCCGTGGCCAGCTCACAGCACTGGGCTGAGATATGGGGTGACTGAGTTACTTCCTGGCCCTCTGCTCCCAGAAGCCTCGTGGGCTGTCCACGGTTACGGGATCTGCCCTCACCCAGGCGGACTGCATCACGGTGCTGCTCCCTAGGGCTTGGCGTGGGCTCTCATGTGCCAGGTCAGCTGCCTGTGGCTGCCCCCTGCCCCTCCGTGCCCAGCTCGGGCTGGGGGCTGCAGGCTGCGCTGGGAGGGCTGTGCAGGGGCCCAGGAAAGAGCCCCACCAGCCGGCCCTGTCACTGGGCAGCCCCGACTCACCACGGAGCTCTTGTGGGAAGCCTGGCCCGGCAGCTGAGAAAGGGCCGCTGGGTGTGGACACGGGGTCCTCCCCGCAGAGGGCAGCCCGGAGAAGAGTCCTGGGATGCGGGCGGCGGCGCTGGCCTCCGAAGAGGCCACCCAGGCCTGGCGCCTGCAGCTCTCGCCCTGCTCCCCGCCTGCCCCGCGGCCGCCGGAGCCTCTGATGCGAGTCAGAGGGTGAGCGCAGGTAGGAAGATGACTCCACATGCGGCCTGTCCCGTTTTGTATTGTCACCGATGGTATTTTAGTCCGTGACTGCCGCCTTTCAGAAATTTCTGAGCCCCTCATCCGCCGGCCTTCCTTTCTGCAGCCGACGGGGCGGGCTCTGAGCCGACCCCGGGGCGCGGATCCGAGTGTCTCAGGACGTCGTCTCAGAAGCTCAGGCGGCTTCAGCCACGTGGGGGCTGATAGGAGGGTCTGCGGGGCTGCGCCTTCGGCAACTTGAGTGAGGAGAAAGCTTCCTTCCGGCCCCGTGTGAGCTGGGGATCTGTGCTGGCCGCTGGGATGGAGAAGCCGCCTGCCCTGTGCTTCCCAGGCCACGGTGGGGAACAGCACGCACGCCGTCTGGATGCAGAAATGGAAACAGGACGTCATCGGTGTCCGCAGAGGTCTGAGCACTTGCAGCCTGAGATGCTGAAGAGGGTCGGCTCCCCCAGAACACACCGGACGGCGGGAAGCTGGCTCCTCGCGCCCACACCTCACCCTTCCAGGGCCCTGATAGTGGCGCTTGGCGAATCCTACATGCAGGATCCGAGTCTGGTACACGAGAAGCCTTGGCAGGGATGCCCGGGTGGGTCACTGCCCACCGCCGGGGCGGACCCTGGGCCCCAGCTGCCCTGGTGCAAGCAAGCGGGCAGCCCGGACGCGTGTCCACGCCCACTGGACTCCCCTCCCTGCCAGCAGGCCCGGGAAGAGCCACCATCTCTCTGGTGGAAACTGTTGATCCAAGGGGACTCCTGCGCCCCTGGCTCCCCAGGCCAGCTCTCAGGCCAGCTCCAGCCCAGCGGGCGCCCCCTACAGTGGCCAGGCCTGACCTGCCTGCCGAGGACCTTCCTCCTGCCGTGTCCTGCACCTTAGCAGCCAGTGGGGGGCCACTTCTGCCCTCCTGCCTCCGCTGTGATGCTCACACCCTCTCCCTCTGAGCCTGACCTTCTTGCCTCCCACCAGCAAGGCCCTCGTGACGACATTTAGGGCCCCCCTCCCCCGGTAACCCAGGGTGGTCTCCATCTCAGGACCCTGAACTTAGTCTATCTGCAGAGTCCCCTTTCCCATGTAAGGTGACACATGACAGGTTCCAAAGGTCAGGACGTGAACTTGGGGGACATTGTGCAGCCTGGCACAGGCACCCAGGGGTGCGTCCCCGAGGGGTCAGGGAGCGGGCCGTGGGGCTCTCCTGCCGGAGCAGCGTCTCCAGCGCTGGTTCTCCCCACCGCCCCATCCCCCCACCCGCAGGACGTGCCGCGGCTCCACGGCCCAGGGGCACCTCGGCCTCAGCAGTCCTCAAGCCTGAGCGTGCACAGAATGCCGGGGGGCTTGCGCAGGTGCAGGTCGCTGGGCCCCACCCCGGGGTTTCTGGTTCAGTGAGTCAGGGCTGGGGCCCAAGAACCTGCATTTCTAACATTCCCAGGGGTGCGGGGGCTGCTGGCCTGGAGCCCCATCCCTGCTCTACCTGAGCCCTCCTGTCCTTCCCGCTGCCTCCTAGTCGCTGCAGGTGCGTGGCCACATGAGTGGCTTGTTCCTGCCCTAAGTGCCCCAGGCTGTGGGCAAGGGGCCCGGGGGCTCTCGTTCCCGCTAAGCACTGCTTCCCGGCCACCATCGGGCCGGGTAAGGGCACCTGGAGAGCGCAAGCTTGGGCACCGGCCTTGGCGGACACCAGGGGCCTCTGCACCAAGCATTTTCTGTCCTGGTCACAGTCACCTCTGGGGTGAGCCACTGACCTACTTTATAGATGGGGAAACTGAGGCACACATACCTGGGGGCTTGCCCAGGTGCTCCTGGCGTGAAGGGGACGTGCAGGCACTGGAACCCAGTCTGGCCTCCCTGCTCTGTCCACCCTGCGACCGTGTGTGACGCCCCGACCCGGGGCTGTGCTGTCTGTCACTCCCCTGGCGGGGAGTCGAGGGAGCTCCGGCCTGCAGGGACCCTCCTCATGTGTCCCTGGCTGACTCCAAACCCTTCTTGGTGGGCAGAGTAGGGACAGGTGCCGTAGCCAGGCTGCCTGGAGCTGCTGCCCCCTGCGTCTGTGCTGGCCGCCCACAGCCCTCCTTGAGCCTCCGAGTCGCTGGTCCTGCAGCCTTTGTCCTGGGAGAGCCAGGGGCTCCCGGTTAACTCCGGGTGTGCCGGCTTCGCAGATGACCGCACAGGCGGCCGCGGCACCCGGCGCTCCCGCGGGCAGATCTCATTGTTACCTCCTTCCTGGTCCTTACGAGAAGAGACAATGTCCCCTGAATGCATTTGCATGTTGATCACGCTGCCATTATGTGTCGCGGAGTTTTCATCACGAGAAGAATGAGATAATCATGTTGGTATATACTGAATAGACTTAGAAAGATTGCAGGATGGCACTTTCATTGGAAGAGGGGAATTAGTTTAAAAATACGCTGTCAAAATATGTTGTTCTAAATGCTGAGTTGATGATTCTTTTGTTTTGCTTTGTTTCTTGAATGTGTCATTAGGAAAAATTAACAATGACATCAACTGTGAGATGGGTCTGAGCTCCTCTGAAAAGGAGAAGACGTTGCCTCGTCTTTGTGATTCTTTCAGATGAATTCTTTCCCCTTAAATATCATGTCTGTCATGGCGAGGCCCACCGAAACTCTTCTTTTCTGTTTTGTGAAAGTCAGGTGTGTGCGTGTGGGGAAGTCAGACGTGAGGTATTGCAAAGTAACAGCCCCGGCCTCCCTGGGGACCTGGAGACCAGACTTGCTGTCCACCCTCTGGGGCCGGAGTCCCAGGATGGCAGAGTTAGAGGCCACCCCATGTGGGGCTCGGGGGTCTTACATGACCTGGGAGCTCACTCCCTCTAGCCGGCCGGCAGCCTCCTCTGAAATGTCGAATCCCGCGCGGAGCCCAACCTCAGCCTTAGCGTGGGATGGTTCCCACGATGCGTCTTTGTCCGATTTCTTCCCATGCCTGGTGGCACTCCTGTGTTTTCCAAGTGAATGAGAAGCTAGGGCATGGCCTTTCCCCGCCGGAACCCCGTCTCAGCCCAGCTCTTGGGAGCACCTGAGGCCCAAGGGCATCTGTCCACCAGGAGGGGCAGGGCTGGGCGGCAGGGGATGCAGGGGCCGGGCCCCTGAGTGGTCCTAGCTTCCCAGAGATAGCTGGCTGCTCACCCTGTGGGAGGCCTCCAGACAGAATGTTCAGGAAAAATGCCTTTGAAAGTCCTTGGGACAGAGAGACAGGAAGGGGATTTACTTTCCAGGGTGCTGCTGTCCCTCTCTGGCCAGGTCTGCCTGGGAGGGAGGTCGCACCCCACGAGCCCACCCCACCACCTGGCCGCAGAGGCCCTCGGGAAGCTGCGTCCCACCCAGGCTGGATTTAGATGGGAGCACGTCTGGGGGGCTGCGGAGACTGCTGCAGAGCTCGGTTCTGCTCAGACCAAGGGTGGTCTTCCTCTCTGGGGAGCCCCACGCCTGGAACCGAAAGTCTGGCCTGGGCCTGGGCCCACCTGAGCCATGGCCTTGGGCCAGGCGGCTTATCAGGTAATCGGGCAGTTGGTGTGATTAACTGCTAGGTGCTTTAGGTCGATAGAGATACTCTTGGGGTCTGACTGCCGCCAGCCCTCGGAGGGAGCCAGGAGCCTCAGAGAGCAGAGCCGCCTTGGAGTGGGGCCCAGGCCTGGGGTGGCCCTCGCTCAGCAGACGGGCCCACGCACGCGGGAAGGGCCGCTGCACACAGGCGCTGGGGTGTCTCTGGTCCCTGGGACCCTGCTCTGGGAGACACAGTCTCAGGGACACAGTGGGGGGCATTCCAGGAGAAGGCCCAGCCTGGCAAAGGCTCAGGTGGGCAGGGGGCACCGTCCAGAGTGTGCGCTTGCCCTTCACAGCAGCAGAGACCCTGAAGGGTCATAACAGGGCAGTGACTGCCTGAACCATTGTCGTTCCCTAGCGCTCACCCTGCTCCTGCATGTCGCGGGCCTGAGTGGAGGCAGGGGGAACACGCTGGAGGCTATTGAGGGTATGCAGTATGCAGGCGGGAGATGAGGGTGCCGGGCAGGAGTTGAGGTTGTCTGGGCAGGGGATGAAGGTGTCCGGGCAGGAGCTGAGAGTGTCCAGGCAGGAGTTGAGGTTGTTTGGGCAGGAGCTGAGAGTGTCCAGGCAGGAGATGACGATGTCCAGGCAGGAATGGAGGGGTCTTTACCACACTGGGCATTGGCAGAATCCGGATTTTCCACACAGATGTGGTGGTGGTTGGGTGTGGGCAGGGAAGGCCCGTGGACCCCAGCCCTCCTTCTCAGACCTCTGTCCTCGGGAGTGGTGATGGCCCCAGGTCACCCTGAGCCTCAAGGTAGCAAGGAAGGAAGAGCAGTCCTGTGGGAGCCAGTGCAGCCAGGGCCTCCCTCCGAGGGCTGGCGGGTCTCAGACCCAGGCCTCTGCGGTCACCGGCACCCACTGTGGCCCAGCCTTTTGGTAGCAGGGGCTGGGGGTCCCGGCCGCTGTCGGTGAGGAAGCCCTGGCTTCGTAGCTGCACCTCTGCACTGGTGACCACACAGCCAGCTCCGTCGCCATGGTGACCCGAGGAGGAGGCAGGGGCTCCATCTACATTTTTGCACGCAGAAGGAAGTTAGCGCACGTCTCCTCTGCTCCGCCTGTGACATCCCAGCACAGCTCTCCCACAAGTGTGGCATTAGAGTCTTTGTGCTGCCTGTCGCTGCCGTGCCTTTCTGAGACCAAGGCCCCAGAGTCACCTCGGCCCGGGCATCGGAGCTTGGAACCCCAGGGGTCTTGGCTGGCTGGCGGAGAACCAAGCCAGGGGCCTTGGGATGGTCCAGCCTAGCCTGCTGCTGTTTTACAGAGAGAGAAATTGAGGCTCAGAGCTGAAACCAGGGCCAGCAGGGTCCTTTGTCTCCTCCCTGCTCGGAGGTGGGACAGGAAGTCCCGAGGGCCCTGTCTTCCCTGTCAGACATTCGCACACGGGGCTGCTGCCATTGGCCAGCTGCCAGGCTCACCTGTCCGAACCTGCCCCCAGGCCCAACACTCCGGTGGGGGCCGCAGCAGAGGGAGTTCCCAGGACTTGAGGTTTGGGGTTGGGGAGGTGTCCCCGGCATGTGTGGGTACAAGGGCTGACAGACCAGGACAGAACTGTCCCTGGGGCCGTAATGAACACCGCTGAGGGGTCATGGTGGCCTGAGTGACTGAGTGCCGTGGTAAGGGGACTGTCTCTGCAAGGGGACGTCCCTGCGCTCACTGCCCTCAGCCTTGCTGGGAAACTGGCCACACGCACAGACTTGGAGCGTGGCCTGGGGTAGCCACGAGCCACCACACGGCACGTCGGCGTGGCCTGGCCTGTGGCCAGCCTGGGAAGGGGGTTCTGCAGGGGGCGGCGTCCACCTGGGGGATGTGCTGACCAGCCTCTGGCCAGCCCATTGTCTTCCTGGAGCTCAGATGTGTGGCCGCAGGGAGCCGAGACCAAGCCCAGCTTGTCCTGCCCTGGCCCAGCCTCTTGGGAGCCTGCCCTGGCCTGTGGACTTTGAGGGGTCTGGTGGACTTTGAGGTCCCCGAGGCAACTGTCTTCCTGGCAGGTGCGGGAAGCATGTTGGTTTCCCACCGGTCCGAGGCTCATCCATGGGAATTGGTGGAGGCAGGTGTGTCCCCGCTGCTCGGACCCTCGCCTGCAGGGGATGCAGAGGGCTCTGACTGGAGCCGCACGCCCCTGGGGACATTTGAGGATAGAAAGTGATACCCACAGAGGTTGTCTAGGGCAGTCCCAAGGGCTCTGCACCCCCACCCAGGGAGGCCGTGCTCGGGAGGGTGACCCTGGGGAGAGGAAGACAGCGGGTTCTGCTGCCCCGGAGGGGCTGGCCTGGCAGGCAGGCAGAGGGTGGACATCCCGTAGGCGGGAATGGCCAGGCACCGGGCCAGATGCCACACCCCAGCATGTGCTGGCAGGGGGGTTACGCTGCCGGGTCTGATGCTGCAGGTCGAGCCCGTTTCCTGTCCCCTCAGCTGGTCGCTGTTCAGCCCCAGGATAGAGGAGGGTGGCCCTCTCCCAAGCCCCTCCCAGGTCTCCTGGCCCTGGGCCCTGTGGCACCTTCCCTTCTCTGACGGAGGGCGGGGCTCTCCTCCCTCTCCTCCGCCTTCCCCTTCCCACGGGAACAGTGCTGAGCTTGGTCTCCGGGGGCATCTCCACAGAGACCGTGCAGAGCTCCTGCGCTCACGGCACGCCCCTCCTCACCTACCTCGCACCTTTCAGGCTGTGCTCAGGCCTGGCGAAGGCACAAGCCACTTTTGCCCAAAATCCGTTAGCAAGAAGTGAGGCCGGTGGCCAGCTCCCGTGGGAAGCTGTGTGTCCTGAGTCCAGAGCAGCACGTCTCAGGTGTGCAGAACAGGGCCAGGTGTTGTCTTGCAACAGGGAGGTAGTATTGTCTGGACTTCCCAGGTGAGGATGCTGAAGCCAAGATACACGGAGACACTTGCCGAGACCCCCTGTCCGTGGGGCGCAGAGCTGGAGAGTGAGCCCAGGGTGCAGAGTCCCATGGCTGTCCTGACCTCTGCCGGGGCGAGGCTGGCTCACAGGTAGACGCAGATGCAGTCCTGGGCAACTGCTGCCTCGCAGAGGTGCTGGGCATCCTCCGAGCGAGGCCTGTGCCCACCCAACAGGTGGGTGGCAGGTCAGAGAGGGCGTCCCTGAGGAGGAGTGAGCAGACACGGAGTGATTCGCGTGGGAGCAAAGGTGAGAAGTCCCATGAGCGCCTCCGTCTCCCTGAGGTGTGGGGGCAGATGTGGGGGGTGAGACCTCCAGCCTTACCTGGGGCCCATTTCCTCCTCTGTCCCTTCCTCGCCCCAGAACTGTGGTGTCTGCGCCTGCGCCTGGAGAAGGCAGCCCAGCTCGCCGGAACCAAGGCGGCGAGGCTGGCAGGGCGGGGGCTCCGGGGCAGGCGTGCGTGAGGCTCCGTCTGCACGTCCGAGGTCCACGCTGGGGCCTTGACCGAGGGAAATGCTCGCAGGACGTACTTTGGTCCTTTAAACCCGGGCTGGACACCCGCCACGTCCTAAATGCCAGTGAGGGCTCGCGCCCTCAGCGCTCTAGGCCACCAAGTCCTGGTACCCAGCGGTTGCTCGGGAGACGTTGACGGAAGGATCTGGAAGGACCTGGGAAAGGACACCAAGTCCTAGAAGTCCTTTCCCAACACGAGTGTGCCCTCGGGACATTTTGGGCCTGGGCCAAATGAAATTTCACGCTGTGCTGTCACCAGGAAGAGGACATTCTCACTTTGCCGTGTTTTACGTTTTCTTTTCCCACCTGTCCTCTCTCGTGGGGCAGGACAGCCAGCGTCCGGAAATATGATGGGAAAATCAGGTCCGAGCCGCGGGTGGCTCCATCGCAGCTGTTGCTGCCCGTGTGGAGAGAGGGAGGAGGGCGGTGCTGGTCGGGGGTGGGCCCTGGCATGTGGGGTCCAGGGGAGCAGCACCCACAGTTTAGCAAGGACGCCGCAGTGGGCGTGTGTTCTGGAGCTGGGCTGATCAGGACGTGGGGAAAGCAAAGATGACAGGCCCCGTGTCTCCCTCCACTGCCACCCTCTCAAGGGCAAGAATGAAATGCTGGTGCCAAGTGGCCAGGCAGGTGACATGGGCCAGCCAGGGGGCGGGGCCAAGCCGGGAGGCGGGGCCAGCCAGGGGAGGCGCGGCCAAGCAGGGCTAGCCAGAGGGTGGGGCCCCAGGAGAGGCAGGAAGTGGGGGGGGCCAGCCAGGGGAGGCGGGGCCAAGCAGTGGAGGCGGGGCCAGGTGGGGGAGGTAGGGGCTGTGGGCGGGGAGGACGGCTGGAGCCAGGGCTGGAGGGCTGGTGATCTGGGCCCAGGGACTTGGGGACTCTCCGTGGTTGTGGATCTACGCCGGCTCTGCCCCTCAGCCACCTGCTGGGCGGGGCTGCTCAGCCTGGTGTTTAGGGGGCCGAGTGCGATGCTGACGTGCCCCTTGCAGTGACCTTTATCCTGAAGGCAGTGGGGTCCAGGAAGTGCCTGGCTCTAGTGACCACTGTGGGCGGATCCTTGCTGAGAAAGGTGGCTCTGCAGGTGGGGCTGGGCATGCAGGACGCCAGGCCGGTGACACTGGGAGGGGCCAGGCAGGCAGGGCTGGAGCTAGGCTGGCGGGGTGGGGGGGTGAGTGGAGTGACCGCAGGGACCTGGCCGTGCAGGGGCAGGAGGGGACAGGCAGCGCCTGTTGGTCTCTGGGGTACCTAAGGCCGAGAAGCAGCCTCAGGGGCCCACGGCTCCCCTGTGCTCTCGTTTCTTCCCCAGATCCAGCTCTGTCACCCCAGCCAGTGCGGTGCCACACAGGCCCTGGGCGCCAGGAGCTCCCTAGGATACCACCCCTGCCCGGGCTGGAAGCCTGGGCCCTCCTGGAATGTTCTGTATGTGCATATGAGAAGGCAAAAGTGTTTCATAGGTTTTGGTGAAGATGATTGTCCCGTTACAGTGTGTTGTGTGTGCGACTCATAAAACTGAGTCTTGTATACCCCACACACAGACACAGCATGCACCCATGCAGTGTGAGCCGTGCATCTGTGCGTGTGTAAGACACACATTAGAAATCCCACACAATAGTGAGTTGAAGAGAACAGGATGGTCTTTGCTTAGGAGAAAAGTCTGATATCATATCGCACAGTGTATACACGTCACGGCTGTGCACGGACCGCACACACCTACAAAGCCTGTATGGGCATGTGCGTATGTGTAGGTGCACACCACACACACCATGCATACATGTGCTCACACATGCTCACATCACATATGCATGCACACATGGGCACACATGCCTACACACAGTCATGCACCAAACCACAAGCGCACACACAGGCTTGCACCTGCACGCGTGGTCACACGGCTGGCCCACCGGTCTGCTCCACGCAGATGTGCAGAGCTGATACCAGCAGCGTTTTCCAACATCCAGCCGGTTTTCTTCCCCTGAAACTGACTTGGCGGGGGCGACCGTCCATGTGTAGTTGTGGGGCTGTCTCTGCGCGCATCCCCCGCACCCACGCACACACGCACACGCGTCTCAGTCAGTTAGCGGGACTTGGAAACCTGCAATCCCTGGCGCAAGGCGGATGCCAGCCCGGGTTTTGTGGAGAAACACGGGGAGGATTGTCTGTTTGAGGGCTTTCCCCTCGCAAAGCCTGGAAACAAGTGGATTTCTTTTGTTGGCCAACAAGTTATATGTCCATAAAAGACGAGCCCGGAGAGGCAGGCCGTCCTTTCAGCTCTGACAGCGTGTCAGCACCAGGCGCGGGCGCCCAGTAACGAGCGCGCACCGCCCGGCGAGCAACATACTGCCCGGGCGTGCGCCGCCCTTGACGTGTTGTCGGGAATTCGTGGCAGGGCTTGTTTTGCCAAACATTTCACTATGGAAGAACAAGGACTCCAACCTGGTTATCAAAATCTGACATTTCGAAACTGCCTGAAGAATTTTTAACTATTGGGTTTCCATGTCAACAGCGTGCCTGTCTTCATCCGCGGCCAAGGCTTCCGGGCTCCTGCCCCCGGCGCCGCGGGGAGGACAGAGTGCCTTTGTTTGCCGCAGCCTGTGGGCACGCACATGCACGCAGCTAGCGCTTTCCGTTGCCCGGGACGGTCTACACCGTGCGGACCGAGGGAGGCTTCCCCTCTACGCAAGGAGGACTTGCCGGGGCCTCCTCCGCAGACCCGAGAACACCTCTCCGCACGATGCCTGGCCGCACGGCTCGGTGGCGGCAGGGCGGCCTGGGCTGGGGGTGGCTGTGCCCATCGCCCCTCGGTGTCGGGGCCCGGGGTGGTGCTCCCCCTGGATGTGGCTGGGCTGGGCGCTTCCTGGAGGAGCTCGCAGTGGCGCCGTGGTCCGGCGAAATGCCACCCGAAAAGGAAAAGCCGTTCAGGCTCCCGGTCTGGCAGGAGTCAGACTGACTCAAGCCGGTGGCTTGGCTCTGACAGGGGTGCCATGGCGTGGGCTGTTCGATGGCCGTCCTTTTTGTCCACTCTGAGACACTGGGGGTGTGGAGTGGGGCACACCTGTGCTACCACCAAAAGGCCCGGCCCCTGGGGACCTGAGGACACCAAGTTCCTGCTCTGCCCTCCTGCACGTTCCCTTCAGCTCAGCGCGTCTCCAGGCGAGAGTGTCGTGGGGAGAGATGGGGTCTGGCTGTGGGGAGCTCGGGCAACGTCCCTCTCCTCGGCCCTGCCGGAGCCCAGGGCAGTCGCGTCTGTGTGCCAGGAGGCTCGTGAGACGGGAGGAGAGGCCCGGCCTCCCCGGGCCGCAGGCAGCTGGCGGTGCAGGTGCGCTCTCTCCCGGGGCTCCCGTGGGGACCGCAGGCTCGCAGCTTCTCACGGGCAGGAAACAAATGGTCGCGGCCTCTTTCTTGTCCCAGGAGGAGCATGGCATGAGGTGCCCAGGCACCCACCCGTGAGCCCAGGAGCCCCCCCCCCCGCCCTCTGCACTTCCCCTGTGGGCGCTCACCAGCCTAGGGGGTCCCACCTGCTCAGCTCACCAGGGTGTCCCCAGGCCCAGCAAGGTGCCTGGCAGAGTGAGAGTGGCACCCCATTCCCAGCGGCCCCTCAGCCTGAGGGTACTTGGGAGGTTGGGGGGTGGGGTGCAGAGGCATGACGCTTTTCCCTTCCCCGGAGTCATTTGGAGGGTGCCATGGACATTGCCGCCCAACACCTGGCGAGCCCCACGTCCCTCCTCTGGAAGCCTTGTGCAGAGGACCTGTGGGCTGTGGCCCGGGGGCCTGTCTCTGTGTTGCCAGGGAGCTGAGAACGACGGATCCCGAGGGGCCGTAACAGGAAGAGGGCACATGACGCAGCAGAGCTGACGTGAGGCCTGCCACACCTGAAATGTCCCCCACCTGGCCCTCCATAGGAAGAGTCTGCGGCTCCCTGTTTTAGGGGCCCAGCAGGTCGGGCAGGAATCCCCCTGATGGGGTGGAGGGGCCCAGCCTGCACCCTGCCCTCCCTTGGTGTCCCACCATGCCAGATTTTAGCTCTAGGTGGCCTGGGGGTTAGACGGTGGCTGGTGCTGGCCAGCTGCCCTCCCCGAGCTCTTGGGAACGCACGGCGTGGCTGATGGGTCCTGTGCGGGGAGGAGGGAGGCCTGAGTGTCGGGCTGGCCGCCATCCCTTTCCGCTCTCCCACTGGACACAGCCCAGCCTCGGTGGCCACAGCAGCATCAACACTCTCGTCCACGGGGCCCCAGGCTGCAGGTGGGCTCACATCTTCACCACGTGTCTTTGTGAGTTCTGGCCCAGGACTGACTGGCATGGTCTTGTCCTGGCAGATCCCAGACACACAAGACACCAGACTCAACCACAGAAGCCCCTGGGGTCCTGCGTGGGCCAGGTCCACGGACATCCCACTGGCCACGTCAGCCGCAAGGCCAATGCCAAGGTCAGCGGGCAGGGAATTCGTCTCCCCCCACACACTAGCAGACACGTGGGGGGCGGTGGGTGTTGACAATCCATCTACACCACCCACGCCCTGGGGGTCACAAGGGAGGCAGTAGAATCGTGGTATATTTGTCTTTTCATTTTAGTGTATGTTTCATGGCTTGTGCAATATATTTATATTTTTAGGTAGGAATATATATTTGGGGGAATGCAGCTCGTTTTTGTAAATGACTGGGATGCTTGTGCATGGGGTTGGGGACCCGGTGCTGCGTCTCTCAGCTGCAGTTGGGACGGGACGGGCTGAATTGACCGAGAGAAGCACCTCAGGGGCTGCTGCTGACCCGCAGAGTAATTGCATTCTCAGACCTTGCTTTCTGGGTAAATAATGACATTTCTGCATCCCTCGGAGGATGCCGGCCATATGGAGATGAAGACAGGGCCGGCCCAGCCTGGGCCCTGGAAAGGTGACCAGAAGGACCCCGGTGGGCTCCTAAATTGGGTTATTTGCTGGATAATCTGAGACAAAGCAGGCGCCATAATAGGATGTGGCCCCGTGTGGACCACACGTGCTGGGGGCGTCGCTCCGCGTGGCGGTGTTCTTTCCCAGGCAGGAGAAGCTCTGAGTCCCTCCGGGCACCGGTTGAAACAGAGAGAATTACCGTGCTGACTTTTCCTAAAGATGAAGTTACGGTTAGATGGGTGCAGTTTGTCAACGCAACTTTTCTTTACCCACTTTCTGTATTTTTTTAAAGCAGGCACCGCTCTGGTGACCGCTGTGAGCGCCTGGGTGGAGACTGGGGAGGCGGAGGGAGGAGTGCGCTGTCGCGCTGGGGGCTCAGGTCCGTGCCGCCTGGCGGGGCCTGCCCGCGGGACGGAGGCCACGCACATACAGCCAGAATCTCCTAGAGCACCAGGGTCCACCAAAGCGTGACGGTCGAGGGCCTCGTGGTGGCAGGGAGTCCACGGAGACCAGCTGTGGCCGGGAAGGGCCACTCCTAGGAGGAGCATCCTAGCCGAGTGCTGGGTCACCAGGGGCTGGACAGGGAAGCATCCAAGTCCCAAACTGGCCGCCAGGGTGGGCTGCTGGCACGGGCGGGTGGGTCCTGGGCAGGGACGTTGGTTTGATTCTGGGTGTGAGGGAAGCCGCTGGAGAGAGGAGAAGGGGTCCGTCGGCGCTGACTGACCGTGGACCAAGGGGTCAGGTGTGGATCCTGGTCCCACGGGAGGCTGACAGCACAGTCTGGGAAAGGCTGGCAGAGAAGGACTGTGGCAGGATCGGGAACGTGGCACGTCCGCGTCCTCCCATCCCAGCGCTGCAGTGTGGGCGCTGTGGCCCCCCATGGAGCTGAACCGGGAAACTCTAGCATCTGAGGGGGTTTTGGTTGCCTGTGGCAGGGAGCTCGACCCAAACCTGCAAAATAAGGGACCACGGGTTGCGGCAAGGGAAGGGCACCCAGAGCTGGGTGGGCAGCCCCCGGGGTGCTCCTCCCTTAGGCTGCCCCTCCCTTAGGCTGCCTCCTCCGCCCTCCAGGAACTCGCCACCGCCACCACACGCGAGGCTGGGCTCGTCTGGGCTGGAGCAGCGTAGGTCGCAGACGCGTTCTTTGCTGGCAGCTGCAGGTACCCACGGGCTGAAGCCGGTGGGGCCGTCCCTGGGGGAGGGGGGTCATCTGCGAGCAAACCTGCCAAGGTTCAGGAGGGGCCCGGGGAGTGGACACTGCCTGGCCCCCAAGACAGCCCCTTTCAGAGGCCGCGTGTCTCGGGGCTGCCTGGAGCCGAGAGCTCACACAGCCCTCGAGAGAGACGACCGAGTTCCAGCCTCCCTGCTCCCTGGTTCCCCTGCTCACATGGGGCACGTGAGCCTTTGACTTCTGGAGTCTCCCAGCTCCTGGCAAAATGGTCCAGTTCCAGCGGGGGTGAGACACGCCAGAGCGCAGATCCGGGCAGGGGTTTGGCGTTTGTTTACTCAAATGCGTCCGTTGTTTTCCGCGAATCCAAGCCTCGATTCCCTTTCTTCTTGCTCTTTCTCAAGTTACTGCGCTAAAATAATCTCATAATTCGCCAATTATTCCTTCTTTACAAAATGATGCTATTCAGAATTTAGTCACTAATGTACTGTGAAACATGCGGCCTCGGTCTCAGCTCCGGATGTTTAGCAGAAGATTTGTGGCGCTCGGTGTGATGGTTTGTTTTTGTGTTTGCATGTCGGGACCGTTTTTCATCCCCAATAATAAAAAAAAAACAACAAAGCCATTTATTAAAAGCCGGCCAGGTAGCGCTGGTTTGCACGGTCCCAGCGGTAGCCGTGTGGGGGTGTGTGCGGCTCTAGACCTCGGGAGAACCAGCAAGGGGGCCCAGGAGAGGGAAATGGGGACCCCAGGCTGAGGGACGTGCCCAGGGACACTGGGCTGGGAGACACCTTGGGACCTCTGACGCCCAAGTGCACCCTTCTCAGGGCTACTTCCTGGGTGTGTGCACGGGGACCCCGGCATCACACAACCCTGCACCCCTGCGGACTGTGTGCAGGGACCGGCGACCCTCCCCTCCCCTGGTGCTTCCTGGAGGGTGCGCGGGGCCAGGGTCCTGCTCACTGGCTTTCTTCGGTTCGCCCTGGAGGCTGCCTCTCTCTGGGAAGGTGACTGCTGTTCAGCGATGACCCCCCTCCTGGCCTGCGGTCTCTGGCCCAGGTGTGAGGGTGCAGACGTTCTCCCAGCCTCACCTGTGTGCCACAGCATGGCAGGTGACCCCCTGGCCATATTGGTGTTGGGAGGATGGAGGAGGGGGAGGCGGAGGGTCGTTGCGGGGCCTGTGGTGGGGACTCAGTTTGCCCCCCACACCGTCACCCCTTCCCGTGGCTCCGCGGTGGGACCGCAGGGAGGCGTGCTTGACGGGGCCTCCCTGGGGAAGGAGCTCTCTGCGGCTGGTGCGTGCCTGCAGCCCCTGAAGAGCCGCACCTGTGCCACCGGGCGGAGCAGGCTCTGGGCCCAGCCGTGGGCGTGTGTGGCTGCGGGTGCCAAGGGTGCCCCTGAGCCCCAGTGGGGACAGCGTGAGGGGAGGAGCTGGGCCTGGGAGATCAGGAAGCCTCCCCCAGGGCAGCGCCTGCCACTCTGTCATCTGTCACCAGGGTCCCAGTGTGGGAAGGGCAGGGGTCCAGGTGAGTGTGTGTGTGTGTGTGTGCGCGTGTGCGTGTGCTGTGTGTATGTTGTGTGGTGTGCGTATGAATGCAGGGGACATGTGACATGTATGGTGTGTGTGTGTATGTTGTGTGTTGTGTATGTTATGTGGTGTATGTATGTATGCAGGGGTTGCCTGGTGTGTGCACTGTGTGTGGTGTGTATGTGTGTTGTGTGGTGTGTGTATGTATGCAGAGGACATGTGGTACATGTGTGTGCTGTATGTTGTGTGGTGTGTGTACGTATGCAGGGAATGTGTGGTGTGTGCACTGTGTGTGTTGTGTGATGCGTCCACCCCTTTCTGCAGGGCGGGACCAAGCGGGCAATGGCTGGCAGACTGAGGCCTGCGCAGTGAGGGGTTGAGGTCTGTGTCCCAAGGACCCTCCCACACCGTCTCCATTGCCTGTGTCGCTAAAGCGTTTCCTGGAAGCCAGGGGGCCGTTGCACCAACCTCAGGTCTGTGAACATCAGGGTCGTAGATAGCACTGGCTCTTCTTACCAGTCACCCGCCGGTCACGCAGTCCCCTCCCCGGGGCAGAGATTGGGCCTGACTCATTTTTTGCAATAACATTTGTAGAACTTCAAGACAAAAATCTCCATAAAAAGGATCATAAAACGTAATCATGCCGATGAAACTGGCCTGAGTGGAGGGGAGGCGACCTTTCCAGCCGCTCTCTGGAGGAAATGTCACCCGGGAGGAGGGGCCGGGGCTGACCTTCCAGGAGAGCCTCCCTCCCGGTGGACCCTCAGCGGTAGGCCACCCTCCTTCACTGTGGCAGGGTGTCACCCAGGGTTGGTGCCCATCGAGGTCTGGAGAGACAGCGGTGTTGCCACAGCTGGAAAGGCCAGGGCCACGTGCGTGTGGCCTCCCCGCCTCCCTGCTGCCCACGAAGGCCTGCCGGCCGTGCCCTCACCTTTCCGGAGCGACTGGCCCCTCCAGGCCGGGTTCTGACTCTGTGCCAAGCCTGGGCCAGGAGGGGGTTCTCGCGGACCCGTGTGGGGGTTGGATTCCAGGCAGACCGGGTATCTGGGCCTGGTGGCAGCCCCCTGGGAGCGCATCCTGGCTGGTGAGATAGCCCCCCAGGAAGCCCCGTCCCCCACCTGGAGAGGCTCGAGTGACCCCCAGAGGGCTCCAGCAGACCCCAGGGGTGAGGACGGAGTGTCAGGGCTGGAGCTGGTCCCTCATGGGGACGCAAATGTGGGGCACGGGAAGCAGCAGTGGGCGTCTGTCAGTGGCTATGTGGCCAGCACCGCGGGCACCTGGGTACCCAGTGGGACCAGCACCCCCACGTGCCCTGCGCACCAGGCCCGGCAGCCGGGATGTGCCAGGCAGTGGGTCCCAGGACTTCGCACACTGTCGGGATGTCCCTTGCTTCCCCGTGGCCACCTCCGTTCACCCGCAGTGACCGCTGGCACTTCCTCGTCACGCAGCCAAGCCCGGCTCTGCAGCCCCCCGTGCGGGCAGAGTGGGTGTCCTGGTCGCTGTACCTCTGTGGTACTTTCCCATTTTACAGGAGGGGGCTAGCATAGGGCAAACCCGTGCCACTGGTTTGGGGACAGTTCCAGGGTGGCATCTTAGCTCCAAGGCCGGTCCTGGGTTTGCCAGGGGTGCCCTCAAAGCGTGCACAGAAGTGGCATCTGACAGGACAGCACTGTATTGGAATATGTAGACCTCTGCACCGAACGCTAAGGGGGAGGGGTGAAGACACAGTGCCAATCACGTTAGTGCCACGCCGGCTTCCTCCGGGGCTGGGGGAGCAGGCGCCAGCTGTGCTTAGGGCTCTTGCACTTTTACCCACTTTTTAAAACCCTGACATGCACTCAGCACTGGCTCTGAGGATGTGCTATGTCCCTGTGAGCCGCCTGCAGATGTGACCGGGCGTGGGTCTCCTCAACTGTCTGCGCCAGGGGTGGCCCTCTTTGGGAACTTCCTGCGTTCTAACTTTTACCATAACCTGAGACGGTGCTGCTAACCCCAGGCTGGCTGTGGGTTGGGGTATGGTTTGGGGTGTTCCGCTGCAATTGAGAGCAACCTGGGGGGACCCGGAGGGGACCTGTGGGGGCTGAGCCTGAATCCGCCACCATCCCGGGCCCTAAAGGGTTCTGATAAGAACGAGGCACGTGGACCTACTTTCCAATGGGCAGAGGCTGCCCCTCGGTTAGCGTCCCTTCCTGTGGGAGCCGTAGCCTCACCAGCCCCAGAAGGTGCAGTGGACAGGAGAAGAAATTCTGGTAGAAATGGCACCCTCGTTCCCAGTGTGAGGTTCTGAGTTTCAGGTCCTAAGAAGTTGTGCACATTGTGGAAGGCGCCGTCCTCTCTCTGGCTGTCCCAGCTCCTTGGTTTTTCCGTGGCTCACCGTCACCAAGACCCCGGCCACCGCTGCCCTGTGGCCTAATGACTCTTGGTCTGGGAAGTCCCTGCCTGTTTTTCTGATGGCCGCCCCTCTCCTTGCCCACATGTCTGGGTGGCCCTAGGAGACCCTCAGTGACCCATTGGACACTGCCCGCCCTTTCAGTGGAGGAAGAAGTCCAGTGGGAAGAGCCCAGTGGGGGCCGGATGTTCCGGCCGTGTGGCGGGATGGGAGAGAGGCAGAGCAGCGGCCACACAGAGCGCCATATCCTGAAAGGACAGGGAGAGAGGGGGGCTGTGCGCCTGGTGGTTCCTCGTCCTAATTCTGTGGGCGCACCTTCCAGGCCACCCGGGGGCGTGGGCACATCGCCGTGCCACCCAGCGCCCAGCACCACGTTCAACACCCAGACGTTCTCCGCAGTTCTGCGAAGATCCTGCTGGATGAGTCCTGAAATCGCTGGCTTTGGTCGCTCTGATGCGGCCCCACAGTCTTGCTGCGGAGACCGCGAATGGCAACGGGCCGTTACTACCAACCGCCTGACTCCGTCCGGCAAGGACTGAACGTAGCCAGTTGGCCAGACTCAATCTCTTCTTTAAGAGTTTGTTTTTGCAGACTCCGTCCAAGTCTGTTCTAATCCACCAAGAGAGGAGCTGAGTTTGATAAATAAAAGAAGATTAAAAGTAGTAGAGAAAAATGTGTTTTCCCCCCGGCTCCCAAGAGAGAACTGCCAAAATTGAAGCGTAGAAACAAAAATAGAAATGATCAAAATGTCTGATGGTATCTATATTTTCAAATGAAAAGGCAGAGGAAGCCTTCAGCCAAAGCGCTCACGGGAGGCTGGCGGCCCACGCGCCACTCGAAGCCTGGCGCACACCTCCCTCCGCTGGTGCACCGCGTGCCGAGGTGGGTCCGAGGCATCCCTGAGTTGTTCACGGGACCACCGGGCCCTTGGTTGGGAACTGTCTGGAGCTTTGGGGCCTCGGGGGTGCCCCGTAACCCAGTCCTCCCAGATATCCCCCTGTCTTTGCAGGAGGGAAACGGGAACCTTTGCTTGTGGCGTTGCGCCAGCCCTGAACTGGAGCCCCGGTGAGAGGCAGGGGAGACGCACTGGGCAGGGTTGCTGGGCTGGGGTGGTGGGGAGACCGTTCCCTGCGCAGTGACCACAGTGATCGCAATGGCGGCTCACGCTCTGGCCTCCACCCGCGTGCTGGTGCCTGGTTCCCACGTCACAGACACATCCGGTTTAACTTCATGGCAGCCTTCTAAGCCAGTGGCTCACAGAGTGGGGTCCTGGTGACCTGATCAGCCTGGAAGACACGTTAGAAATGCACATTCTCCAGCCCTGCCCAGACCTGCTGAGTCAGAAGCTGTGGGGTGGGCCTCAGTTTCCCCACTGCTCTCCAGGGATCCCATTTGAAAACTGCTGCTCTAAAATGCAGCCTCCTCATCCCATGTTACCAGCGGAGAAGGTTGAAAAAATCAGTGTTAACTAGAGAGCCCAGCAGTCCATGGCTGGTTAGCGACAGAGCCGGACTCGAATAAGGCGGGCTTCGTTAGCACCTCCCCGTGATCCCTGGCCTTGTGCCACCTTCGCTACCTGGCCTTCCTTCCTGCATCTCCCGATATAGAAGTGGGGCGGTGGCCCTGGAGCCCCGGCCCTTGCGGTCGTGGCTGCTGCTGCCACAGCTGGGCAGGCCGAGGCCCCGAGAGCCCCCGGTGGGGACGCTGCCCTGGCTGGGGTTGCACAGCCCCCCGTGGCCAGCACCGAGCCTCGGGGTCCCCGGTGGAGCCGCTTGTTCTCACAAGTCAATGTAGTGAGGACGTGGCTGGCAATGCCGCGTGCGGCCACGTTTCCAAAAGCTCCCCGACTCTCCTGGCCACCCGCTCCCTGCCCTCCTGCCCTGTGCGCCGTGGGCGGTGGGGACGGCTACGACTGCGGTGTTCTTCAGGTCACGGTTTGGATTCTCAACCGGTCTGTGGATTTGGGGAATTAAGCGCCGGATTCTATCAGCTACTGCCACAAAAACAACGTCTAACAACCAGAAACTCAGTTCGTTCATGACACCACTGGAAGCTGCGGGGCAGCTGTAGCCGGGCCAGACACGACCCGGCTCCCGGCCCCAGGGCAGGTGCGTGGACTGGCCGGGGTTTCGCTGATCTCGGGCCGGGCTCAGGGGTGTCCCCGTGGGGCAGGTCTGACTCAGATGCACATCACTCTGTGCCCACAGGACACTAAAGTCACCCTGGCTGAAGCAGCCACGGGGCAGCCCAGCATCAGCGACTGTAGCGGGGGACTGTTTTCTCAGTGGTCACCCACCACCAGGGACGTCTCCCGCCTCCTTCAGTCCTGTTCCCCCTGGCACCTGGCACACGGCAGCGCTTGATAAATGCTTGGCTCGGTGCTGGCCTGAAGTCACGTGGTTTCACTGAACTTGTCTTCTGGGCATGAGGTCGTGCGATACCATCACACCACTGCTGCAGAGAACCTTTTGGCCACAGAGAAATTCTTTATAGAAATAAAATTGACCTAAAGAAGAGTTTTCAAATGTAAAATGTAAATTCGTTGACATAAAATGACACTGTCAGTTTCATTATAAATTTTCTCCTAAGTGGAAATATGAAGAGAAACACATTATGCTTTCTCAGCTAGTTGAGTCTCATTCTTTTAGCCGGATGCAGGATTCGTCATCCCATTTCTCTGCCTTCGTTCTCTCTAGATAGTCACCGAAGAGCTTGCAGACGCTCAGGACTCGCAGGCCAGGCCCGGTAGTGGTACCGAACGTCAGCGTGTTTGGGTTACGTGGGCTGTCAGTAAATGCTGGGGACAATGTGTATCTGGGGACGCTGGGTACCACTTGGGCAGGTGCGGGCCACGCAGAGCTGGGAGGTGGGCCGCGAGTTCCGGGTCCGTGCTAATCTGAACCTTCGGCAGCGCGTGACCCCACGCATTTCAGAAAGGGGCCCTAATTTGAGTTTAAAGATCGTTCGTCGTATCTGTGTGGTGGCATTTGGAGAAGGGGACGCGACGCCGGCGCCAGGCGAGCCACAGGAGCTCCACAGAAGCAGGACAGGTGCCTGCCTGGGATCACTTGCCCTTGTCAGGTCGCAGCTGGTCCCGTTCATGCTTTAGGAGGTGAACACCCCCAGGGGCGCTCCTGAGGCAGGGCAGGGCCAGGGCCAGGCTGCGCTGGGCGGGCTCCATCGCCCACCCTCACCAGCCTGTGACTGCGCAGTGGTCAGAGCTGCACCCCCCCCGTGCGCACTGAGGACAAGCATGGCCTCCCCCGTCCTGTCACACGGACCCAGCTCAGTCATGCATTAGTGGGCCAGACCCTGCCACCGTGCCCTGTGCCCCTCAGCCGCCCAGGCCTGGGTCCTTGTGCTCAGTGGCCCTCCTGTCCACGTTACCACCCTGTGAGGGACCATCGCGGCCCTGCTTCCCAAGGAGAAACCGAGTCACAGAGTATGGAAGGAGTTCAGCACGTTAGATGACCAGGGCCTCGTGGACATGGCTGGGCACGCTGCCTGCTGGTGCGGCACCTCTCTCTGCCCACCCGGTGCGGGCCAGGCTGCCTCCACACATGGCCCCGAGTGTTAAGCTCTGGGCTCTGGGCTGAGCAGACGGTACCTGGCCAGGGCAAAGTGAGGGCGTGGGGACAGGGTCGGGGAGCCAGGTGCTGACGGGAGTGCAGATGTCCACCTCACACGCCTGCCCGGTGGGTGCTGGAGATGCCTGACAGGCTCTCTGAGAAGGGCCCTGAGGTCTCGCCTGTGCCTGGGGAGAGAGGGAGGCTGGTGGATTCGTGGTGTCTGCCAGGCTACAGGTGGGAGGAGCCCGTCGGGAGCGTTTGCCTTTCCAAGGAGGCTGGGGCCATGCAGGTGGGAGGACGTGGGGTGTGGGCGAGGCGGGTCCTGGACCGGGGCTTCCTCCTCTGATCACTGGTGTCCGGGCTCCAAATTGCCTTCTCTGACCTTCTCACTCCCTGGAAATGAGCAGGTAGCTCCAGAACTCCAGTCGAACGTGTGCACGGAACCACGTGGGTCACTTATTCTGCATTACGCGGGATGAAGCAGAAAACACTCTGTCGTTGTTCCCTCAAATGCAGGCGCCGTTCCTGCCTTGGACAGTGGGTTGTCCCAGTGTAAGGTGTCCCCCTCCCTTATAAGTGTGCTGGTGTGGTGTCCCCTCCCTGCCTGGGGCCGCTCCGAGTGCACCGCGGAGTAGCATCATTCGAGCCCTCAGTTTCCCACCGAGGACAAACAGTGGGGTCCCTGCCTATGGTGTCTCGGTGAGCAGGAGGTGAGCCCAGTGAGACTGTGGACCCTGACAGCCCAGCCATACTGAGGACCGCTCAGTTGGCAGGCTGGGAGCTGCCGTGCCCGTGGGCCCGAGCTCCGGGAGAAGAACACCACCGAGGGCTTTGCCTCTCAGCTCCGACCAGAGGCCTGGCGTGGCCTCCTGGCTGGTACTTGCCCGTGTCAGCCTCAGCGCCAAGAACAGTCCTGTCTCCTCTCTTCTCACCTCCCGGGGCAGGAGACAGCCACATGAAGGGCTTGCAGGAACGGGGCGAGAGTCCCCCGGGCTCACTAGTTTTCCAAGCACATGCCGAGGGGAGAGCCCAGCCCATCAGGAATTCTCCTCCCAAACTCCTTGATATTTGACTTAAAGTTCAGCTCTAAACATAGACGGGTTGGGCCGTGTCACCAGTATTTCCTCTGAGGTGTGTGTGTGTGTAATTATGCGCATTTGCGGCAGGGTGGGCGGGGCTTTTGCATCTTTCTCGTGGTCCGTGGCATCTTAGAAGGCAGGAGCAGGCAGGGAGACACCAGCCACACGGGACCCTCGCACACCTGCTATCCCCCTCCCCTGCCTCAAGGCCTCGTCCAGGAGAACCGGCCACCGCCCCACTGCGGCCCTGGTGGCCAAGGCCCCACCTGCCGCCCCAAGCCCCCCTCTGGGAAGCGTGCGTGTGGAAGCTGTTGGCGGCAGAGTTGCGAGATAAATGAGGAGTTTCCCAGGCTGTAGGAGGAGCAGGGGTCGCCATGGAAAATTGATGAAGGACACAAGGCTTGCGTGGGGGCATAGCTGGCTCTGCCGTCCACAGAGGCTGGAGGTTCTGTCCTGACCCTCTCTCCATCTGGAAACTCACCCTCTGATATCACCCCCCCGCCCCCCGCCGCCCCCACTGTGTGGCCTGTGCCAGCCGGGTAACCGTGAGCCTCATCTCGTGGTTTCCTGAGACCACCAGGGAGCCCCTCCCGTGGAGGCGCCGGCCAGAATGCACCTCCCTCGGGGTGGGGAGGGGCGTCCCGGAGGCAGCGCAGAAGTTCTTCCTTGAGGAGGAAAAGGACAAGTTGGCTTCCAGCCCTCTGGAAACCTGAGTGGCTTCTTGTTCAGGAAACAAACCCTCTGATGGTTTAGCTGGGGCTGAATGGGAAGGGCAGCGCTGGGCCGCGTGGGCAGCCCCGTGAACTGGGCCGTTCTTTCTCTGGTCCCGGCAGGCCTCATGGGGTAGGTGGCTCCCCGCTTTGGTCAGGACCCTGCGCCTTCCCAGGCCAGGGACCCGCAGCCTCGGCCCGGCTCTGCCTGCCCGGATCGATCCCCGCCGGTGCCCGCGGGGCTCCGAGTTGCGGGCGGAGTGGGGCATCCCCTCGGAGGCCCCTGCAGATTAACTCGGCTTACTTGATGCATCGATTTTGTCAAGGGTCCGTTTATCACACTGACAATCGGAAAAACCTTAAACAAATGTTTGTCATCCTCAGAGGGGCTCGGCTGGGCTCCCGGGGAAGAGAAGGAGAGGCTCAGGGCACACCCACTGGGGGCCTCCCGGAGGAGGGGCCGAGAAGCAGCCTTGGCGCTGGGCCCTGGGTGGGCAGTCTAGGCCACGTAGCCTGCGGGACATCCGAGGCAGAGGCCTGGGGCTGGCCCGTGGGGTGCCTAGCCCTGCCCGCCCCCCTGCTCACAGCCAGCGGTCGGCCTGCCTGCCCCTCATTCATTCATCCACTCATTTTTTCACCCTGCCAAGTCCCCCAGTGAATCTCACCAGTCCCTTCCACCCCCGCCCTGGCTCAGGCCGTGCTGCTGGCTTCATCTGGAACGTTCCTTCCTAGATATCTTCATGACTTGTACAGTCCCAGCTTCCCTGAAATGCTGCCTTCTCCGGGAAGCTCTTGCCTGGGCCACCCTGACTCGGTAGGCAGCTGCCCCGCACTCTCCTGCTGTTGCGTGTCTCGGCGGTTCCCGCGCCCTGGTGCTGCACTGCAGACTGAGCAAACGCCGGCGGGCTCAGCCGTGTTCCCGGCTACATCCTCACGACCTTGAGTAAGGACAGACCCCCTCAAGGTGCCAGGGCACCAGGGAGTAGGATGGAGGGAGGGTCGGACAGACACTCAGGCTTCCCTGCCCATACACAGGATGCCCAGTAGGAGGTCCGGGTCACAGGAGTCCTGAGCCCGCCCGGTGACCAGCGCATTTGGGCGCAGCATGGTGGAAGAGGGCGGAGCAACCGGGACTAGTCTGGGGAAGGGGTGAGGGGCAGATCACAGGGCCCGTGGGCCTGCTCCCCTTCCAGCGCGAGGCGGCAGGAACCACACTCTGGAAGGTTCTTGCCGTGTCCCTGACTCACAACCGTGCCCACCAAGGTGCAGGCCGGTCCCCACCCGCAGGGCTCTAAGTCCGGCTGGGTGGTGCCCCCTCCCTGGCTGCCCGACTCTGGGTGCAGCCAGGCCCTGCTCTGTGCACTCCGGGCCCCTCCTCACTCGGAGGGCAGGTCAGGGCCTCGAGTCTGGCTGATAACTTGGCTCCAGAGCATGTGTAATGCTCGTAGGTGGACACCCTTGGCCTGCCTGGCGTGGACACTTGTGCTTGTCCAGGCCATTGTCCCCCGAAAGTGAGCATCAGAGAAGATGTGGGAATTCCTCCAGAGTGGAAAAGGAGGTGCAACAGCTTCCTCTCCGTCTGGCTCCCACTCCCAGTCCTGCCCTTGGTGGCAGTGAGAAGAACTCACTTCCCACC
Organism: Avahi laniger; assembly: GCA_963575035.1. Classification (NCBI taxonomy): domain Eukaryota; kingdom Metazoa; phylum Chordata; class Mammalia; order Primates; family Indriidae; genus Avahi; species Avahi laniger. The sequence goes on along the minus strand of CAUYSK010004752.1, from coordinate 15,525 downwards.
TGGGGCTTGCTGCGTCCCTGGAGGGCCCGGGGAGACGTCTCCAGTGAGGGCAGAGAGGGCCCGCGGCAGGGCGCCGTCTCCAGGAAATGCCCCTGGGAGCCCGAGCTGCCGGCTCTGAAGGTGCAGGAGTTTGACGGGCTAGTTTAGCCCATCATTTTTTCCCATTAATAAAAATTAGGGTAGGAAAGAAATTATCATAATCCAACATTGACAATGCAGCTTTCCCATTTACTTCCCTTTCTGTAAGTTTTTTTAATCAAAATGATTTATGATTAATACAGTGCATATTAAAACTTTTAACCTGGTACCTTCGTAAAGTAAAAAATGTTCCCAACATATTACATTTTTAATCATATGAGTTAATTACTCTTCAGGGAGGCTTTGGAAATTCTGGAAAGGAGAGTATTACGGATTTCAAAGAATGAGACTGAAACTGTCATTTTAATGAGAATGCAAATGAGAATTGTTAAGGTTCAATGAAGGTCACAGCAGCTTAATCATCAAATTATTATGGCCATTTATTGCCAGTAACAAATGAATATTAAAAGCTATTGTTTTAACAGATTAGACCTCCAAATTATTATTATTTCAAAATTTCCCAGGTGTCTGAAATATGATTTAAAAATTAAACGCTGAGATTGTCGTCAAACCTATAATCCTCTCCTGGGGGTGTTAGTTTTACACGGATGTGGGCCTCTCTTTCCCGAGTGTGGGAGTGTGCAGGTTTTTCCCTGCAGACACTGGGACAGACAGTGGCTCCCCCAGGCCCCTCATGGGGCGGCCACTCTGTGTCCTCGGGAGTCGCTGAACAGGGCCTGGGTGGCAGTATGGCCCCTGAGGCCAGGATCCCGAGGGTCCCGGGGGTGGAGGCAGGAGACGGATACTCTGGTCACTGTCATCTCAGCAGGAGCAGGAGGAGGACAGAGGACCCCATCCGGGGCCACAAGCCCCGAGCCCTGCCCTGCCTCACTCTCTGCCGTGTCCTCAGCAGCCAGCCAGGGCCTGGCACACAGGGGCTAGGGGCTGGGGGCTGTGAGGGGAGGGAGGGCGGGGGAGCGCATGGATGAAGGGGCAGACGCTGGCGCTGGCGGGGGGCACAGGGCTGGTTGTGCGATCTGCTCGCCTCTGGGGCAATATGGCCACTTCCAGGCTTCCGGCTCATTCTCCTCCCCATCCCTTTGACCTCTGAGTGTGCCCCGTCACCCCAGCAGAGCCAGCCGAGCCTCCCTGTGCCCCTGGTGCTGGTGGGGGCCCAGACCCTCTCCCAAGAGGGACTTGGGGAGGGCGCGGCCTTCCAGAGCAACCTCATGGTTTCGTCCGCCTTCTTCACTGTCCCGCAGACGTCCAGGAGTGCCGGAGGCTGCACAAGTGCGGGTCTTTATTGGAGGAGCCAGAGAGGAGAGCAGGGAAACAGCAATCGAAACACCGAGTTCACGGCAGGGCCTGTGTGCTCCCCCGGGAGTGGGCGCCCTGGAGTCTGAGGCCTCCTGCGGCCAGTGACCCACGTCACTGACAGGGCCCAGGGACAGCCCTTCGCTGGGGCGACCTCATCCAAGCCCCTCAGGCTGCATCGGGGGAAGCCGGCCCGGGAGACTGCCCTGGGAACCCCTGGACTCCCCTGGAGCTGCTGGGTGGGCCTGGCGCGGCCTCTGCTCCATGTCCTGATTGGTGGAGGCCCCACCGCCTGCCTCCACCTCGGCCGCCACAGCTCCTGGCCTCCCTCCCTCCCTCCCTGTGGTGCTTCCGTCTGGTCCACAGGTGACTTTGGGAGCCAGGGCCCTGGCTAAGACCCCAGACTCTGACACCTGCCCCTCGAGGCGACATTGGGTACCGGTAGTTTCCGGGAGCTCCTGGGCCACGCATGGGTGAGATGTCGCTGTGGCCTGCAGTGTGGGGCTGGGTGTGTCCTGGGGGAAGAGGTGGGTCCCTCGGGGATGTGCTCTGGCCCTGCTCTAGCTCCCCTGAGGCCCTGGCCGGCCCCTCCCGCAGAGCGCCGCTCTGGGGTTCGCTGGGCTCCTGGGACCGGTGCGGCTGCTGCTGCGTCTCGATCCTGCGCACCACAGGGAGAAGTAATTAAATGTAATAGATGCTGAGGCTTCGAAATTACATTATTTAGGAGCTGCAGCTTACACACATACACACGCATGCTAAGCTGCGGATAATTAATAGATTTATTTAAATCAGCCTCTGCCATCTGTATTCACCCAGGGAGGGGTGCTTCTCCCGCAGGCCCACGCCGGAATACCTCTGGTTTGCGAACGAAGCTGGGAACAGCCCCCAGGAGCTGGGGCAGCAGGAGCTCGGGGTCCACGGGGTGGGGTTTGGGGCTTGGCGCCCCGCAGGTCTGAACAGGTGTGACGGGGCCGTGGCCACGGACAAGACCAAGTGGTTCCCACAGACAGACAGACCCTGAGTGGGAGCGAGGCAGGCAGGGACGTTGGGTGCCACTGAGGCTGCTTCCAGGGGCACCCCCCAGGCAGGGAAGCAGGGATCACCGGCCCCCTTCCCTTACCTGGGGTTCTGTGGCCAGACACCTCCCCAGCCAGCCCTGGCTACCACATACTATTGGAGGGGACCTCGTTTTAGGGTTTGACCGGGGATACTTCGGGCTGTGGCTTCGGGCTCTGCCTCCCCCATCCCACTTCCTCGGAGCCCAGAGGCTGGGTTTCCAGCTGTTGGACACTCCTGAGCCACCAGCGGCTGTGCTGACATGGCTGCTGCTGGGCCACGCGGCTGGTGCAGCGTGGTAGCATCAGGGTGTGCTGCAGGAGTCCCCACCCGCCCGTCCTCACGCCCAGAACACGGGTGCCCGAGCTCTGCCTCACAAGGAACCTGGGGGCCCAGGCTCATGTTCTGATACAAAATTTGAAACAACCACGCTGCCCCCTCCCCCAGGGGCTGTGAGGAGTGGGCCGATGGTGGCAGACGGGAGAAGCGAGTGTCTGTGGTCCGACTGTGGACGGCTGACCCGTGCACTCGCTCCATCGTGGCCTGTGGCCAGCGCTGTACTCTCCTAGTGGCACCAGGAAAGGGCCCAGAGACTTCATGTTGGGGTCGTGCGGTGGGCAAGGGTGGAGCTTGGACTGGGGCCTCCTTCCACTCCCTTGCCCCGCACACCTGTCTCCCGGGGACTGTCAGACCTGCCCCGGCCTGCACACGTCCTCCACCCCGTCCTCACCCGGCCTCGAGGCTCAGGGGTCTTGGCACCATTGGCAGAGGACATTTCCTTCCAATGGATTATCCAGGGGAGCTGACCTCAGGAAGGGAGCTCCAGGCCTGGCCAGAGCCCCCCTGGGGTGTCCTGGTGAAGGAGGGGGCTCCTTGGTGAGGATGAGGAAGGCTGAGGCATCGCCACCTGGGGCGGAGTCAAGGCAGCCCAGCTCGAGGGCACCCTCGGCCCCACCCCACCGCAGGCAGCTCCCGAACGCCCTTGGAGGCCCTGCCCAATCCTTATGAGAGGCGGATCTGGGAGGCCCTGCAGTCCGTGAGAGCAGCACTCACTGACCCGCTGGTCCATGCACGCCCCTCCTGCTCAGCCCAGGGAGAGGGCAGAAGGGGACACTCATGCAGAGGAAAGGACGGTGGAGCTGGCATGGTGACCACCAGTGTCCACCGGGAGTGTCCACGGGGAGCAGGGATGAGAAACAGCATCCACAGTGAGCTGTGGGCTGAACTGCCCCCAAACCTGCATGTTGAGATCCTCACCCCAGGACCTCAGAATGTGACTGCACTTGAGGACGGGGCGTTTAAAGAGGTCATTAAGATTAAATGAGGTCATCGCGGTGGGCCCTGAGCCAATAGGACCGGTGTCCTTATAAGAAGAGATTAGGTCACAGAGAGGCCCAGAGGGACGACCACGGGAGGACACAGGGAGAAGATGTCGTCTACACGCCAAGGAGAGCACCAGCTCTCCCGCGGTGGGCCTCGGGGGGCACCAGCCCTGCCCACCTTGGTCTCGAACCTCTAGACTCCAGGACTGTGAGAAATGAGCCTGCTGTTCAAGCTGCCGGGTCCTGGTGCTGTGCCGTGGCAGCCAGCACACGCACGCGGGGTGGCGGTGAGACACCCGGGAGGCCGAGTGGGAGCCCGGCCTTGACAAGGCCTTTCCTACACTTCACCCGACCCTAGCAGTGCAGGTCCTGAAGCCAGGGCACCTCCAGCCTCTCCCAGACAGAAGAGTCACCCCCAAACTCTCTTAGCAAAGTCCGGTCACCATGGAGCCTCTTCCGGAACCTGCCCTTAGCAGGGCGTCAGGGGCCGTTTGCAGGGAGGGCGGGGTGCTGACCTCCTTCCCGGCCGCATTTCCGCCAGGTTCCGCCCTCGGTGAGGAGCCCAGACTCCCAGAGTGGGAGGGTGATGGGAGCCCCCTGGCAGATAACGCGCCAGGCCTGTGCCTTCCATCTCATCCGTGCCCCCGTCGCAACATCCCAATATGCTCATTACCGCGCTGTCACTCTCTGCGGCGGCATCGTGATGTGAGCTTATGTGCAATTTGCGAAGCCGGCAAATCGCCGTCTGCGCTTCCGCGGCACACGCTCATTTGCCGCTCGCCCTGGGTGTTTCTTAAACGTCTGGCATTTTACACGTGGACAAATTAAATCTTGGTTTTGAATGTGTCCCGCCCTGGAAGGGACATAATGTGTTTTAATGGCCGTGGCACCTGTTGGGACGTCAAGCCCGCAGTCCCCTGCGCATTTGGAGCAGATCACCCACGGGGCGCGTCCTCGGAGCCGGCGAGGAGGTTGTTAAGTGGAGTCGGGTCCCTACACACGCTGGCCACTCTGTGCTGCCGCGGCCAGCGTGGGGTGGCACTCGGAGTGGGGTGGTCTTGGGAGGGGTCTCTGTCTGTTCCTGCCTTTGCGTGTTTGTTAGGCAACTGGGAAGCCTGTCCCGGGCGTGTGGCTGGGAGACTTGAACGTGGAGACCTGGGGCAGGAGCTGTTGGCCAGCCAGGTCCCATCGGCCGGGGAGCCAGGTTGGGAGGGGCGTGACGCAAACCCACGCAGTGGGAGGGCTGGCGGTTCGGTAGGGTCGGAGAGACGCTGCGTGCCCCAGTGCGCCAGAGGAGCAAGGCGTGGGGTGGGCAGATGCCCAGTTGAAGATTTATCTGGGTGGCGGCCGTGGACTGAGCTGTGTCCCCCCAAGTTCAAATGGTGGAGCCCTGACCCCCGACATGATGGCACTCAGAGGTGGGGCCTTGGGGAGGTGACTTAGGTCGTGCGGCTGAAGCTCCGTGATGGGATCAGTGCCCTCGTGAAGACGCGCGCGGGAGCGCCGCTTACTCTCTCCGCCTTGCCCTGGCTGCTGCTCTCCCACTGCACGAGGGCCCCATGGGAAGGCACCGTCCGCAGCCCGAGGAGACGGCCTCAGCCAGAAGCGGAATCGCCAGCACCTCGATCTTGCACATTTGGCCTGCAGGACAGTGAATAATAAACGTCCGCTGTTTAAACTGCCCAGCCCGTGGTGCTTCGTCGCGGCGGCCTGAGCTGACAAGACAGTGGACACTCTGGTTGGGCTGCCCCTGCAGCGAATCCTCCTGGAGCTGGCGAGGACGGAGAGGCTGCCTGGGACGTGGCCCCGGAGGGGAGCGCGGCTCCGGTTCCGGCCCTCAGCGACACCGTGGGCGCCTGCTGCTGTCTGAAGGTGGCCTTGCTTGGGAGCCGACACCCAGGGTTCCGAGGCAGAGGCCGCTCCCCAAGACAAGCAGGATGATTTGCCCAGCCTGCACCCCGTGACCCTGCCAGCTGACCCCCTCGTGGCCGTGGCCTTCCTGGAGCTTGGCTTTGAACCACGGCGTGGCTGATGGGATACGGTGAACCTCTCCTCGGGTCTCCATGTTTTGGGGGCTGCTCCTTGTCACCCCTGCTACCCCCAAATGGGCTTTTCTGGGGCTGACAAGCCTTGAGAAAGGGGTGAAGACTTGTCTGGAGAACCAGGGAGAGTACAAGGGGCGCAGCGTGAGCACAGGCGCGAGTGCCGGAGCCTGCGTTTGGGGAGCGGAGAGAGCAGATGCAGACGCGGAGCGGGGTGAGCGGGGCAGGGGCAGCGGGTGCAGGCGGCACTGCAGACCGGGCTCGCCGTCCTCCCGGTAATGAACCGCGGGATGGAGGGAGCAGCGGATCTAGGGGGACGCCAGATGGCTCCTCAGCCTCGCAGAGGAAGAGCTGAGGCCGGAACGCAGGGGCCCCACGGCCTCGGGGGCAGCGGTCCAGGTAGGAGCCTCGGTCTTCTTCCCAAGGACACGCTGACCGCTCAGAGCACGGGACACAGGGACCTCGCTGTGCTGCCCGTGGGAAGCCACATCCTCGCAGGGGAGGGCGTCCTCCTTGCGTCGTTTCTCTAACTGGTCTTTCTACTTCCCGGGCTGGAGTCTGGCTCGAGCCTCGGCTTGGGGACCCCCCAGGGTGGTGCCAGACAGTCTCGCTGCCACGGGCAGGCCCTGCCAGGCCACCCAGCGTTGTCGTTCTTGGCCTCCGGTCATGAGGGGCCACACCGGGGCTGCCCAGGCCCGCTGACGGGGATGCTCAGTTGCAGAATGGCCCAGGCAAGTGCGGCGCCCACAGGTGTCCTGACTAGAGGCCCTCCCATGTTGCCAAAGGCACTTCCTGAGACGCCCACGTCGCACCGTGAAAACCGTGGCTGATTTTAAGGCAGCCTTTGTTTTGCTCCTGGAGTTCGACAGCGAGAGTCCCCAGTGGGTTTCCAGACAGATCCCCGCCGTCCTGTGCCGTCCTCTGCACCCGTTATGGGTAACACGGATTTGCGTGGCCGTGACCGTGGCAGGTCCTCCTTCTCAAGCCGAGAGCCTGGGGGTGAGGACTGTGGGCTGGGCAGCCCTGAGCTGCCCTGGGAAGGTAGGTGAGATTATAATGGCAGAAGACGTGGCCCGGAGGGCTGCTGGCTGAGGAGGTCACACGGGGTGGATCCACCCTGCTCTGTGGAAGTCTGCAGTGGCACATCCACTGCGGGCACTCAGAATAGCCTTCCTGTTCAAGGACAGAAGCCCAGAGTCTGTGATGGGTGTGGCGTGAGAGCCACACGCTCCCTGCCCCAGGGGCTGGCAGAGTGTCTCGGTACCACGCGTCTCCTGTGGTCACTTTGCAGGCTCTGAAGTCCTCTGGGCTGCTCCGTGGTGATGGGGCTGCCAGGAGTGTGCCGGACGGAGCTGCTGGCTTCGGGGAGGAAGGGCCGGGCCGTCGGCAGCAGGGCCGCGTTTCCAGCCGCGCTTAGCAGGTGAGAAATAAGCCCGAACTTTGGTGTCTGATCTCTTGGGACCAGGGCGAGTCACAGTGTCTGAAACAAACACCCTCTTTCTTTTCCACTCCTCACAGTAGCTCCCAGGTCAGCAGGGCGGGGACCACTGACCTTTGTTGAGATTGAGCTGGTGATCGCAGCACCGGAAACCCGGGACCCTGCGGGGACTGCCGGGCACCAGCGGGTGGTAATGAACTGCTCACACCAGCAACGCCGCTCCAGGTTTTTAAAAGTCGATAAACCATTTCTGATGCTCTGCATGGAGGTTGAGCGGCTGACCTGGGCTACGGCGTTGTTTGGAAGTGGACGTTCCCTGTGCCAAGCACGGCTGCGTGGGCCAGTCCTGTGCCAGGCACGTCTGGAGCAGGTGACACACAAAGTCCTGTCTGTCCAGGTGGCTCCGACGTCCTGCCCTGCCGCGGGTCCTTGAGCGGTTTGGGCCTTCGTTTCCTTTTCTTAGGGGTTAGTGACAGCGCCTACCGCGCGGGCCGGGGTGTGAACTGGTTTCTGGCGCAGAGCGAGTCCTGAATCGAGGGGAGGCAGCCCTCAGGCCACCACCAGAGCTGCTGTCACCACTCCTACTGCCATCCGTGCTCTCAACAGCTCTATACCCCGGGCCTTTCTAGATCACGACCCAGGACACTAGGAGGTTGCTGAGCACCCACGTGGACTTGCGTGGCCTCCCCAGCGGGGCTGGCGTGTTGGGGGCAGGGCTGGCTTGGCTCCCACGGGGGCCCCCAGGGCCAAGTGACAGCCCCAGGTTCCTCTGGACCCTGCTGATGCTGCCTTCCAGGACGGTGTCCCCTAGCCCTTCAAGGTGTCCTTGACCAACAGACAGGACAGTTGTCCCCCAGGCACTGGTCTCTGGGCACCGGTGGGGTTAGGGCGGGTCAGAACCAGGTCCCTGATGTTACTTGTCGTGGACAGTTCTGCTGTTCATGGAGAGAAGCCAGTTGCAAGCTTTGGAAACCCCCCCAGACCACACGGGACCTCCCTTTATCCGCTGCCTGCTTCCGCTGGAGGCCACGGGTGTCCACCTGTGCGGGTGCCAGGAGGCCGGGGAGCTGCTGGCCTGCGCCCTCAGGCTGCCCCCACACCTAGCGGGGCTGCATGGAGCTCCAGCCCTCTGCAGCTGTGCAGCCCGCCCTTGGCCTTAAGCCGTTCCTCTGACATTTAGCGCCCAGCGCCGGCTGCCCCGTCCGCATTCTCAGCCTGGCCTTTGTGTGGCCCCACGAGTCCTGCAGAGGAGTGACCCGTCTCACCTCGGGGGCTCATTATGTACACTTCCTTGGACAGCAGTGGGCATTTATGCTAGAAGGAGACGGGGATGGTCCCTGGACTTTGAATGGCCTAAGTGGCCTCCGGGGCAGCTTGAAGGTTGAGCCCTGAACTCCTCCGGAATCAGGACAAGCCAAAGCCAGCACTGGCCGTGCAGGTGGGGCTTGGAGCCAGGGTGGCTGATGCTCCTGCATGTCCTTGTGAGATGGGGCCTGGTGCCCCAAGGGAGTCTGCACCCCCTCAGCAGAGGGGCTCTGGCTCTGCGCCTGCCCCCGGGGCTAGAGCTCGGTGCTGCCTGCCCGCCCCCACTGGGCTGTGCAAGGGCCACCTGCCTCCCAGCAGCAAGGACCGTGGCACCTGTTGTCTCACTTCCAACTCACTGAGCAGTGTGGCGGGGGCTTTGGCTCTTGGCAGGACACCAGCTTCTTAGGTTGAGGTCCTAGAGGTCAAGGGTCAAGAGCTTGGCCCTGGGGGAGGGGGCAGATGCCAGGTGGCAACACTGACTCCACCCTTTGGTAAGTGAAGGCTGACTTCCCGCGGTCTGCCTGGCCCGGCCCACCTCGAGGGCCCTGCCAGGCTCCTCGCTGGGGCCCAGGGTGTCCTGGAACCACCATCCTGTACAGAAGTGCCCTCCTCGGCCATCCTCTCTACAAACTGTGCGTTGTATCAGAAGGGAGGCCTTATGTGGGGTCTCCAAAAGCAGACCCGAGACAAGGTGAGCACGTGGCGTGTTTAGGGAGTGAGGACGCTGAGTGGGTGGGAGAGCAGTGCATGGAGGTGGCTCATCAGCAAGACACGCTGAGCGGCGCGGAGAGAAGGGATAGCGTCGGAGGGGAACGTGTCGGAGGGGAAGGAGCGATGGCCGTAGCTGGAGCTCCGTGGCAGACAGGGCAGGGGGAAGCTCGGCATGGACGGGTGGCCCAGAGCTGTCTTGAGGGGCCTGTCCTGGGGAGGCAGAGCAGCCCACCAGCAGTTGGGTCAGACTGGGCTTTCCCTGGTTGGCCCCAAGTTGGACGAAGGGACGGAAGTGAGGGAATGGTGGTCACTACTGTGTGTGGCCATCTGGGCTGATGGCAGCAGAGGTGTGGGTCAGAGTTCTGTTGCCCTGTGTGGTCTGGTCCCTGTCCACCTGCAAGGTCGGCCTCTCAGCCGAGGGGGACTCTGGGCAGGCCGCGGACCTCGGCCCGTCTTCCCCGGGGGTGCGTGGAGCTGCTGCCCCGTGCCGCGGGCGTTGGCTGAAGGCCGCTCCTTGCGGGGCCCGTTGACCCCAGAACCTCAGCCTTCTCCACAGGCAGAGTGGGTCGGAGCGTCAGAGGAAGCTGCTAGGCCCAACATATAGGGCCTCAGATGTCACAGAGGAGGGGACGTTCATGTCATGGCAACAGACTGCCCAGGGGCTTGAGTGGGCCTTTCACCTCGGGTCAGCCCATCACAACCGTCACGGCGGCCGGGCGGTGCGTCCTGTGCCACATGCAGCGACCCTGCGGAAATGGGCCAGGGAACACAGGCTCGGGGGTTTGAGCTGGTGCCCACAGCCAGGAGGGGCTAGAGGAAGGTAATTGGGGTCAAGGCCCGCACTGCTCTCTCCTCTGCCACACTGCCTTCTGGGCCGGGGGGGGGGTGGGACGCTGGTGGGAGGAGCTTCCCTGGGGGAGACGGCTGTGGTCAGGGGCAGGTGGGAGCCGACTCAGCCCACACAAGGGCACATGGGCCCAGGTTTGGAACTGGCCCAGGGAACACGAAAAGACCCCACTGTCACGGCCAAGCACCGCTCGGGGATTGGACCCTGAGAAGGGACAGTGGGCATGGCACTCCCGGGGCCACTGCAAGGAACAGGACTGTGGCTCTCGCTGTGGACAGAGGAGTGGGAACATAGATGTCCCCAGATTCGGGCACTCAGCCTGGATAGAGAGTAAACCCCTTATCACAGCAGCCAGCTGTGGGGTAATGCTCTTGTCTAGTTTTGTAAGCTCATGCTAGTCCATTCCTAGCAACACTTAACGAAACATTCAGCATAGCTGGGCCACCAATCTGTAACTCTTTCCAGCTCTGCTTAGCTCAACCTGATTGGCTTATATCTGCTTTGGGAAGGATCTGGTATTTGAGCCCTCAGTTAGAGGCTTTTAGGCATCCATGCTCAGAAGCTTTGCTGTTCTCGGATCTGAGCTTCTGAATGTACATCTGCCGTGTTAGAGCTGTCTTGCCCTGGCACCGCTGAGAGGATTTCCCACGCCTTGCCCCCACCCCAACCCTGTGCTCAGCTCTCAGGAGCGTACTTGTTGGCCTGAGTCATGGATCTTGCCTTGTGGGGCTGCAATTGCCCTAGAGCAGTGGCTTGGGGTGGCAGGTCTGGCTTTTATTGTCTCCTGGGTGCTCTTTACCTGGACCAAAGCGAGACACAGAGGAATGGATAGGGGAAAGGATGGATGGATGAATGGATGGATGGATAGATGAATGGATAGATGGCTAGACAGATTAATGATGGATAGATAAGTAGATGGATGACGAATGATGGATGGATGGATGGGTATATGGGTGGGTCTGTTGATGCATGGATGGGTGATGGGTCGATAGTGGATGGATGGATAATGGATATATGGGTATGTGGATGGGCGTATGGATAGATGCATGTATAGATGGATGATGGCTGTATGGACAATGGATGGGCAGATGGGTAGATGATGGATGGTGGGTGGATAATGGATGGATGGTAGATGGATGGATGATAGATGGGTGATGGATGGATAGATGATGGATCAGGAGGTAGATATTGGATGGATAGATGATGGACGGACGGTGGTAGATGGATGAACGGATGGACAAGTGGGTAAGTGGAGAGGTGAAGGGGCCTGTGGCGATGCCTCTCTAGGGAGGTGGCAAGGGCTGCCCAGGTGGACCTGGCTCTAGCCCAGCTTCTCTTATGCTGCTTTAGGCAGTTGCTGAGTTCCCTGAGCCTCAGTTTCCGCAGCAGTAAATGAGGCATCTGTGCCTCAGAAGGCTGTTGCAAGAACTGACGATGAGGCGTGTAAAGCTGGTGGCTCATGACAGGCTCGGCCCTGCTTTTGCCCGCGAAGTCTTAGGTACCTTTTCATAACGTCACACGGTTCTGGGCTTGCTTCTCTTTCGCTCACCGCTGTGGTTCCAGGATTTGTGCTTGGGGACATCAGGGTCTAGTGCATACTTTCCCTCTGCCACATCCATCCATCCTGTGGATTCGCCACGCTGTGTCCCCTTTCCCCATCAGAGAGCATTTGCCTTGTCTCCAGGGTTTGCTGTTACAAAGATGTCTTTGTGGACAGGACCTTGTCCACCCATCGAGTGCTGCTTTGGGGTATATTCTGAAGAGTATAATGTCCAGATTTAGGGTTGGAACAGCTTCAACTTGATTTCATTTCCTTGGGGATATTTTAACAGGAAACAATTTTTTTTAACAGCAACAAAATTGCTTATTTCCCTGAGGGGCAGGCTGCGTGGGAACTGAGGGGAGTGTCCCCCGGGCCCTGCCTGTGTGGCCCTTGGAGGCCACTGGGAGGCCCTGTGTGTGCAGGGCTGTTTCCAGGGACCAGGGGCCACCAGATGTCCCCCAAGGGCCAGGTGGTTCCTCCCAGCTGTATTAGGAAACGCTTTAAAAAGACAATCCCCACTTTGAGTGAACGGAATCTATTAAGCCCGGCTAAAGTGCGAGGTAATGTGTGCAGAGAAAAGATAAGAATTTCAAAAAGGTGAGCGAGTAACAGCAGTCGAGGGAGGTAAGACCTGCTGCTGTCGCTGTGGGGAGTGGCCAGTGGAGCTGGCAGAGCTGGTCGGTGGCCCGAGGGGAGAAGGGGACATGCCTGCTTTTCCCAGATGCCCACTTCCGGCCCTTCCTCCTGTCCCCGGTCATTCAGTTCTCAGCAGGGGGTCACACTCGTCCCAGCCCCTCTGGGCGCAGCCCAGCAGGTGCAGCCAGCACTGCCAGTGGCCCTGCTCCCTGGGAGCCCAGGCACAGGGGTGACGCTGCAGTGTGGCCCTGGGCGTGGGGTCTCGTGGAATGAGGGTGGAGCAGGGGATCCCTGGCCGAGGTTGAGCCCACGCAGGGTGGTGGACGGGCCTGGACACTGCAGAGGTTTCTCTGGACGTGAGTGGCTGGTGCGTCCCAGAGCAGAGAGACGAGCAGTGAGGGGGCCCCAGCCTCCATGGGCGGCCAGGGTGCCAGGCCCTGCTAGTGGACAATGAGGTCATGACCTCTGTTTTCTGGGGGTGCAGAGGAGGCCATGGAAGAATGAGAGTGAAACACCCAAACTCTGAGCCAGCAGGAAGTCTGTGTCCATCCGTGCAACTGAGCCCACGGGCCCTGCCCGCACCGTGGCCCCGGCCTTCCTGAGGCTGGTTAGCAGTGGGAGCCCCCACCCCAACTCTTCCCACTTCCTCTCCCAGTGGGTGGCTTCCCTCTCCTGTCCCTCCACCTGCTGCCCCTTCTGCCCTGCTCACTTCCTCTCTTCTGCTCTAGAGAGGGTCTGGAACTCACTCACCCTTGGGTGTAGAGGGCTGACGACAGCTCAGAGTTGGCCCTGCAGGGAACTTGCCCTTGAGCTCAAAGACTCTCCTCTGGGGGTGACCCTAGACAGGGACTGGCCGGGACAGCTCTTTGGGGTTCCCACAATAGTGTGCCCCAGAGATCTCCCTGGGGACAAGATACAGGCTCTTCCATGCACATGGAAAAGAAAGGAGGGAAGGAAGTGTTGGTCGGGGCCACCACGTGCAGTGTTCTCTGCCTGCACTTGCCGCAGTCCTTGCAGTGAGTGTAAACGAGGGTTCCAGGCCCAGCGAGGTTGACAATGACCAGCGGTCAGGTCACACGGACGGCCGGGGCCCTCCCACCCCACAGCCCTTGCTCTTTTCTCTGCCCCGGCTGCAATGGCTGCCGGCCCTGATGCCTTCCCCAGCTCGTCTCCAGAGCTCGAGCCCTCGGCCACCTAGCATGGGTGACAGGTAGATGGGGAGGCACCTCCTGCTCCCCCGGCCAGGGCCAAGGTGACACTGCCTGCCCTGAACCCCCAGTCCGCCTAGAGGGAGGGGCAGGGTCGGAGGGTGAGCAGACTGGGCGTGGGGGCCGGGCCAACCGCGCCCTTGCCGGACGTGGCTCTCGCGCAGACGTCTCCACTCTCAAGTGCTCAGTGTTGTCTGCATTGGGGACAGTTGCCTGGGGTGTGCTGAGCGCTCAGGGCTGTGGCACTTACCTGGAGGAGGGGTTCTCAAGGGAAGACTGGGCACGTGGCCATGTGCAGTGGGTGCTCAGACTTCTGCTTCAGAGGAGTGTGGGGAACTTGCACTTGTGGAATTTTCTGGAAACTGCAAGGCCTGGCCCAGCATCGACGTGAAATGATACCTGGGGTGGTGGGAGAACCTGACAGTGCCAGGCGGGCCATGGTGAGGTGGGCACTAAAGAACTCGGTTATCGAGACGAATAATATCCTAATGCAATCTTTAAAAACTCATTTGGGCGAACTGCAGCCCATAGGCTGTGCCTGTGTTTGTGGAAAAGTTGGATTGTGGGTCTCACCGTCACCTCTCAGTTCGGCTTTTACACTGGGGACACCAGGACTTTCTACTAAGGGGTGATAGTCAAGGAGAGTGCTCCGCGGGGCAGGGCGCAGCCACAGTGCCCCCACCGACACAGGGCTGGCGGGGGGCTGCCGTTGTCCCCTCCTTGGGCAGACACGCGAGTGAGACGGGGGCAGGGGCACAGCACAGGTTCTGGTTTAGGGACACGGTCTTCTTCTTGGTGCCTGGCCTCACACACCCATGGGGTGCAGCTAAGGTGGGATTCCCAGCCTGTCCCCTGTCATGGTGGCCTTTGGGTGCTTTTGCAAGTGGGTCTGGAGGGATGGGCACGACAGTCTCAAGGAAGGTCCCACCCAGGGACACCACACTGTGCTGTGTGCTTACGACGATCACTAGCAGGAGAAGGGGGGTCTGTGGGGCCCCACATGAAGACCCAGTCTTGCTGGGCACCCCAAGGCAAGAGACCTGTTGGCGAAGCCCAGAGTACGCCCAGAAGGCGGGTTGGGCTCCTGCCTTCCTGGGGCTGGCGTCGGACAGGAAGTGTTCTCATCTGGGTCAGGTCTTCCTGCCATTGAGGACCTGCCCCTCCTGGAAACCAACCGACCACGGAGGCTTCTGGGAAGGAAAGTCTTGAGGGAGCCGCAGGGTGGGTGGGATCCCCGCGCCCCCAAGCCAGGTATCTCCTGACCTGCCCCGGTGGTCCTGGCCCCAGCCCATCCCTGTCTCTTCCACTCCACACTGCTCCACCCGGACAGAAGCTCCTGTGTTGCCCTCGACTTCCCGACCTTGGCCCTCTGCTCAGACTCAGCAGCTGCCCACCCTCGATGCCCCTTAGATTCTGGGAGACGCTCTGCCTCAGCCCCTCTGAAACCAGCCCGCCCTCCCCAGCCCCTGGCCCAACCGCCCCGTCCCCCTTGCCTCCCCGTCTCAGAAAGTGGCAGCGCCGACTTTCCAGCCCCCCAGCTCTCCTCCTCCCGCGTCCAGGCCCTTCTGCGGATCTCACTGCAGCTTCAGGTCATTGCGCCGTGGTCCCGCCTCACCAGACAAACCCGGCTGTCCTGACCCAGGTGCACTTCGGAGGCTCCTGTGAAGACTGTTCTGCGTCCCTGTGTGCCAGGCCCCGCCAGGCGGTGCATTAATTAGCTATTCTTGCGGACACAGGAGCCAGGTCCCATCACGCTGCCATGGAAGTGCATGCCGGGCCATGCACCCCGTGGGTGTCGCTCCAGCAAGCCTAGCCTGGGCCGTGGTAAGGCCGGGGTTTCTGGGGGCCTGGGGCTCCTACCTAGGCCTGTTCCCAGGACGCTGCTAAGCTGCTCTCTCATTCTCTCCTGGCCCCGGGAGGAGGCAGCTGCAGAAACCTCCCGCGCAGGGGTCCGTCCCTGCGTCTCTGGGCTGGTAGGGGCTAGACCGGCTTAGCCCCAGTGTCCCGGGCCCAGGCCCCTCCACA